>BJCO01820597.1:0-27417 GCA_018326465.1 Flaveria floridana | reverse complement strand
AAAGAGTTGAATCTACAACATAAAGCCAGTTAGATCAATCGGAAGATGAAGTGGTCATCACAACAGCTGCCGAAAAAGTAAGATAAGGTTTGGACAATCCTGAAAAAACTGATAATGAAGAACTCTCAGAATCTGAGCAAGAAGAAGACTTAGAGGATGATGGTACAACCATTATTAACTAGGGATATGCCTTAAAGGCTGAGAGATACTTCATTGAGTGAAAGAACAAGTCCAAGTCTTTCTTCCTGACTAAGCTAGAAGTTCTAAACTCAACTCTGAAGACTTACAGAGGATGTTTACCTTGATCAAGGAAACAGAGTTGAAGCAAAACAAAGTGAAGAAAAAGAAGAAAATGTTCTACATGTGACTCCATTGAGTATTTGATAGGTTCAAATGGATCGATTCTATGTTATGATTAAGCAATTAATAATTAAATGAACAAAGTAATCAACAATTGCAAAGATTCAAATCAGTTTCTATGATTAGATGCAAGGATTACAGTGTACAATTGAGACAAAAGTTCAAACGTCTGACTACACAATACACATAATCCTATTTATACTAAACAAAGAAACTAAAGGAACATATATTACACAATAAGTCCCTATACTATTGCAAAAGTAAAATACAATAACAAAATAAAGACAACATGTTAAATCTTTAAGAGGTGCTAACAATAATCACCCCTAATATTTACATGGTCTTCAGTCTTTAGTGATCTTCAATCTTCTTTCTCTTGATCTTCTCAGCTTCAGTCTTCTATCTTTTTCAGTCTTCTCAGCTACATTCTTCTATCTTCTCTTTATCTACAATCTTCTTTCTTCCTTTTCATTCAGCTTCAAGCTTCAAAATAATCCTCTGGTTCTTCTTTGACTTTAAACATTGGTTTCTCCTTGTAGAGCTCTTGTTCTCTTAAAGCTTTAGCAATAGCAGATTTAAACTTGCTAGCTAATACACCTTGCTCAGGCTTCGTCTCTTTCGTCTTTTTCTCCATTTTGCTCATTACTTCAAGTGTGTCTTTAGATAATCTTGTAGTGTCAACATTAGCGTACAACTCAATATGTTTTGAACTCCCTTTTGAGTATACTTCTAACACTCCCTTACTGGATATCCTCATGAACTCTATCTCTTTAATGTCTTTCTTTACAATGTTGGCATAAGCCAATGCTTTCCTTAGTGAAATCCTCTCCATAGCAGTGTTCATCACTTTAATGATTGACAATAAATATTTCTTATCATTTTCTGCTATTTCAGGAGATACTCGTTCAAACTTTTGCACTAATAAGAAAGATACTTGGATGCAACAGTTTGAGCTCAAACACTCCAAACAATGTAATCATATCCTCATCCCAGTTAATGAGATTTTGGACTAACTTAAGCTCAAACGTGTCAGAATTATAGAACCACCACTGGATAGGTTTTGACTTCTGTGTTCCATCAATAACCTTCAATCCCATAGTAGTTATTTTTTCAAAGTAATCATCATAAAACTCAATCAGGAAGTGCTCATCCTCTGATTGTTTTCCCTTTATCTTTCTATTTTTCTTCAGAGTAGCAAAGTACTCCTCATCCTCCTGTGAGCATCTTCTTTCCAAGAAAGCACTTGCTCTTGTTATTCCTCTGTTAAGCAGCTCCACAAACATATCTCCATGCTTAGTTCCAGTCGGATTGATCAAAGGCAGTTTGTTCAACTCCTTTAAGTCTTGAACTGGGAGCTTTATAATGCTCGAGTAAAAGTGATATACATCAAAATGATTAAACCTTTTTCAGAATTATCTCTGAGAAAATGATATCAAATCTCGATATGTTTTGTTTTTGAATGTTGGACTGGATTAGATGTAATGAACATAGCAGCAGTGTTATCAATGTAAATTGGTGTTTTAAGAAAATTGAACCCATAATCCAGCAGTTGGTTTTGCAACCAAACGATTTGAGAACATCCTGCTGAAGCAACTATGTACTCAGCTTCTGCAGTTGAAACAGAGACATTTGTTTATTTCTTGCATTGCCACGAAACTAATCGGGGACCTAGAAACTGACAACCACCCGTGGTAGATTTTCTATATTGACAACATCCTCTATAATCATTATCTGTATATCCATGTAGCTCAAAGTTTCCCTCGTAAGGTTACCATATCCCTAGATCTGGTTTACCTTTGAGATACCTGAATATCCTCTTGACAACAATTAAGTGCGATTCTTTCAGGTCTGATTGATACCTGGCACAGACACAAACAACATACATTATGTCTGATATAGATGCAGTAAGATATATCAAAGAACCAATCATAGACCTGTATAAAGTTTGGTCAACTGATTTTCCTTTTGGATCAGGCTCAATCTTGAAGTTTACGTCAGCTGGAGTTCTTATGGACTGACAATCTGGCAGCTTGAATTTCTTCAAGAGTTTGTCAACAAAGTTTTCTTGATTGATGAATATACCATCTGCAGATTATTGAACTTGTAGTCCAGGGAAGAAATTGATTTTTCCCATAGAACTCATTTGAAAATGAGACTTCATGATTTCTTCAAATTCATTGCACCATTATTGACTGGTAGAACCAAATATGACATCATCAACATCCACTTTCACACATAAGAGATCATCAGCATCCTTCTTTATGAATAAAGTTGGATCAATTTTCCCTCTTGTGTATCCATATTGGATTAAGTGTTGTGACAATGTCTCATACTAGATTCTAGGTGCTTGATGGAGTCCATATAGAGCTTTGCTATGCTTGTACACACGATGTGGAAATTCTGCATCATCAAAACCTGGAGGTTGCTTCACGTACACATTATCAGTGATTAGATCGTACAAGAATGCACCTTTTACGTCCATTTGATACACCTTGAATTTCATGAATGATGCATAAGCCAGGAAGACACGAATGGATTCAAGTCTTGCAACTGGAGCAAATACTTCATCATAGTCTATTCCTTCTTCTTGTGTGTATCCTTGTGCAACTAGTCTCGCCTTGTTTCTAATGACCATTCCTTGATCAACGGTTTTATTCCTAAACAACCATTTTGTGCCTGTAGCATTTTCTCCTTCAGGTAAATCCACCAGATTCCACACTTCTTGTTTGCGGAATTATAGTAATTCTTCTTGCATAGCCTCAATCCAACCATTGTCCTTTAACGCTTCAGTAACGTTTTTAGGAACAATTTGAGAAAGAAAACAAGAGAAAAAGCACAGGTTTGCTTGTTCTGATTTACTCCTTGTTGTTCTCTCATTTGATGGACTAATAATCTGAGATGTTGGATGGTTCTTATGAATTCGAGATGTAGGAATCTCATCACCTTGAACATGAACATCCAGATTTGTTTAATTCAAGTTGGGGAGCTGATGCAGTAGGTTAGAAGAATATGGATTAAAATTTGGAACTTGAGTCGGTGAGTTGATAAAGTAATCAAAGTTACCAGTATCAACTGCATCACCAGAGATAGGTGATGTTCCTGACTCAGGTTGCATAAACTCATTCCCATCATTAGGAGGTGGTTGGGAATCATTAGAATTTTCAGGAACTTGTTGTTGCTCAGGAATTTGTTGATCATAATTCTCTGAATTGAAGACGGGATCTCTCACAAATGAGAAAAACGGATAGTCCAGGCTTGAATCATCCATATCATCAGAGTCTGAGTCGTCACTAAAGGATCCAAGATCTCCTACCTGTTTCATGTTGACAGAAGAAGATTCAAACAGATTAGAATCAAATGAGTTTGACAATGAGTCTAAATCAAATAACCACGCTGGACCATTTGCAACTGATGGAAAAGAATTTTCAAGGAATTTAACATTGAACGTTTCAATGATAACATTCATCTTAGAGTTATAAAGTCTATAAGCTTTAGAAGCTGATGAATATCCAAGAAAAAATCCATCATCAGATTTTGCATCAAATTTGCCTAGCTGATCATTTGAATTTAGAATCAAAATCGGACAACCAAAAGATTTAAGAAAATTTATGTTTGGTTTCCTGCCAAACATCAACTCATAAGGAGTTTTCTGTTTGTCTTTCACCAATAGAGTATGATTCTGAATGAAACATGCAGTTGATATGGCTTCATCCCAGAAAGTGATTGGAATCATAGCATCTGCTAACATTGCACGGGCTACTTCAATCAATGTTCGGTTTTTCCTTTCTGCAACTTCGTTTTGTTGTGGAGTTCTAGGAGCACTGAATTGATGAGCTATCCATTTTCTTGCACGAAACAAATAAACATTAGCATTTTTGAATTTTGTTCCATTATCACTTCTAATTATTTTGACTTTTAGATCAATTTGATTTTCTACTTTAGTGATAAACTCTTTTAACAATTTAGCCGTTTCAGATTTTGCATGTAAAAAGAAAACCCAAGAAAATCTTGTATAGTCATCTATGATAACTAAATAATAAGATTTCTTTCCAATGCTCTGCACATTTACAGGAAAAAAAATCATGTGTAACATCTGTAGAGGCTTTAAAGTTGAGTTTATCTGTTTGGACTTATAAGACGCTGTGTGTTGTTTTCCTTTCAAACATGCTTTACAAAGATCTGATGTAGCAAACTTGTTTGATGGAATTCCTAATACATGACTTCCTGCTACAAGTTTGTTCATGTTTTTGAAGTTGGAATGACCAAGACGTCTATGCCAAAGTTGGCTTTCATCATTTGATGCGTAAGCAATGAGACAAGCTGTTTCTGTTGAAAGGTCAACATGAGACATATCTAACTTGTAGACATCTCTATCTTGAATAGCTTTAACAACAACCCAATCCTTGCTAATATGAAATCCTTGCTTTAAAATATAACAATGAGAGTCATCAAATAAAGCAGAATAAGATTTATCGCACATTTGTGAAACACCTAAAATATTAAAGTTCAACTGTTCATAGAAGTTGACTTTATCAAAACTTATAATTCCATTAGATACCGTTCCTTCACCCGTTATCTTTCCACCTGCATCTCTACCAAAAGCCACATGAGTACCATCTTTTGTCTTAAAGTCTTGAAGTAAGCCTTGATTGCCTGTCATATGCCGGCTACACCCACTGTCAACATACCATGTATTGGGCTTGGGCTTTCCATATTTATCCACAATGGTAAACTGCTTGAAATGGAGTTTGTTTACATCAGTTTTTTTTTTGAAATTTTGGATTTTCAAATCCTCTTTGAAAAACTTCTGATTATCTTTTCTTTGTTTTGACCTCAAAGCATTAAACTTGTTTTCTAGATCATCATCAAGCAATTTTGAAACATTAGAAAAGTTTTTCTTGTTAAATGTTTTTTATTTTTCATTCTCATAGAACGTGGAATAAAATTTCCTAGATTGTATTGTTGTGATCTGACATGATACTGATTATCATAATCAGAATTGATTCTTCTAAATGATCTCAAAGCCAGAGAAGGTTGTTTTGGTAGATATTGAAAACCAAGATTATGATCTCTTTGAAATTATGGATTAATATATCCTTGATTACCAAAATCCTTCCTAGGTGACTTCTTTCTGAAAAAGCAATACTCAGTATTATGATTTCACTCATCACACAATGCACAATATTTGTTAAAGTAGCAATCAGTAGTTGTGTGATTTCTCATATCACAGATGTGACAGTACTTGTTAAAATAACATTCAGATATGTCATGATTGTACATATCACATATATCATAATACTTTTGAGAATGATTAAGCAACACTTTATTAACCCTTGATGTAGAAGACACATTTGATTTTTGTTTAGAATTAGGGATAGTGAGGTTAATATGTTGTTTCTTTTGTGTGAATTTGGTCTTTTGATTCTTAGGATTTTGCTTTTGAGCTTGATTCTTTGACTCCTTAGATACAAATCTTTTATGAACAGCAAAAGACTTAGGACCTGAACCTGTTTTTAGATCAGAGTTAGATTTGATCTTAGGTTTATATGTAGTTTCAGAGATTGTGTTTATGTCAAAAGTTCCTGCTGACACAAACTTCACTGGTTTAAGTTGAATTGATTGATTTGATTGATTGATTGGTTCAAACTTTTTAGCTTAGCAGCTTTTCTTCTTCTTTGATTTCTTGTTCTTGATGAAGTTTTATTGCTTTGGATTTTGATTGAATCTTGAGAAGATTCTTTTTCACAATCTTTGTTTTGTATTAATTCATTTGAGATTGAATCATCAGAACATGAAGTGTTTGATTTCTCTTCTTCAAATTTTCCTTTCATTTTGTTATTGACATCATTAGCTTTTTCAATCTTTTGTTTAGATTCACTCTATTCAATAACACTCTCACTTTTTGGTACAAAGAGGTTTTTGTTCATTTGTCATGGTTCATAAGATTTTACTTTAATAGGATGACCATTCTTTATCTTTTCTGAATCTTTCTCCTCGAATATTTCAATGTTTATCTTTTTGATTTCACTCTTGACATTTGATTGACTATTTTTCTTCTTTTCTTGAAATTCTTTAAGCTTAGCTTTATTCTCTGGTGAATGATCATGGGTATTAAAATTTTCAGGTAAGATATTTGTAATTGATTCATGCATAGTTTCATGTGTGAATCTTAATCCTATTTTTTCTTTATCTTTCCTTCCATTCACCAGTTGCTCAACAATTGTCTTTGAGCTTTTCACTTTGGCTAAATCAATTTGAGTTGCTGCATGTGCCAAATTTTCTTGTTCAAGAGTTTTTGTCATCTCTTCAAGTTGTTTCTTTACAAGTTCAAGTTCTTTTAAAGTTTTGTTCCAAGAAGCTTGAAGAGATATGATTTTATCATCAGAAATTTTATGATCAGTTTTCAACTTATTGTGCTTTAACTTTTCTTGTTTAAGTTTATCACATATTTTGAACGAGTATGTTCTGTAGTGTTCTACTTGTTTAAAACATGCTTTGGTGCATATTTTCTCCCTTACTTCCACTAGAATTTCTGGATAAGAATTTAATAACTCAGTGTTAGATGATGAGTTCACAAACTTTGGTTGTTCAGACTGTGCCGTGAGAGTAACTTCTTTAAAATTTTCCTTTGGGTCAGCTTTGTCACTCTAATCATAGTCTGCCTCAGTGTCTGATTCACCTTCTGTCTTTGGATCCTTGTCTTCAGATCAGTTTTCATCATTCATCTCAGCAATCAGTGCTAAACCAGAAGTAAGATCAGTTGTAAATTGTTCTGCATACGCACTCCAATCATAACCATCCTTGATGCTTACAACTAATGCTTTCTTTGGTTCTTCAATGGTCTTCTCTTCTTTTAGTTCTACCATTGGCTGGCTTTGATACAGCTTTTGAAATGTCTTATTAGCCTGTTGATGATATTTCTGACTGTTAGAACTACTTTGGCCATTTCCTCCTTGTGTTCTTGGAGCTTTGCACTCTAAAAAAGTGGCCATAGCTGTTACAGTTAAAACACCTTGAGTTTGATATATCAAATCCAACAGTTTTGTTTGCACTTGGTTTGTAGTTTCTATTGGCATAGGAGTGTTTTTGAGTCCTATAAGCTATCATGACCATCTGCTAGTTAAGATCCATCTCTTCTACATTGTCATGATCCATCTCAAACAAATCCTGCAAAATTAAATCAACTTGAGTTAGATGACTGCCTTGGTATGCTTGAAAACTTGCCATAAATGTTGTAAAGGCAGATTTGGACTCTTCATCCTGTAAAAAGGATGTTTATAACATCTTTAACTTTGCTAGGATTAGCAGAGCTAGAAGATGGAGTCTCATTTTGAGATTTAGATATTTTAGTTTTTGGAGGAGACTGTGGTTGTGGTTGAGTTGAGTAGACAGGTGTATTAGTAAAAAATCCTGCTCCCACAAACAAATCACCCTCTCTTTAGGAGTTGATTCATCCTTGGCAAGAAAAGCATTCTCTACAGTATTTGCTGGAGAAGCAACATACTTGTATTGAGAAGTTGATGCATATCTGTCATTATTTCTTGAGCTCTCATCAATTTTCACTGACTTAATCTTAGCAATGAGGAGATCAAGATCCATTGGAAACTTTTTAGTATGCTTCAACAAAGTTGCAGTCTGTTTCCAAGATGATGGGAGTGCATTCAGAAGTCTATTGTTTAGGTCTTTAAGATCATTCTTAATCCTTAGAGTTGACATTTTTGTTGTAAGTTGCACATATTTATTCATCATCTGATTTATGGTCTCTCTTGAGATATGCTCAAACAGTTCAAGTTGCCTTTTCAATTTCTGTTTTTTAAGATCTTGAATTTCTTTTCCTCCTTCACAGATAACTTTCAAAGCTTTGTACATTGTGTACCTAGTTTGGTAGTTCTCAAGCCTTGATAGTACTTCCAAAGGCAACCCTTTACACATGAGTGAATATGCTTTAATATCATTTTTCATCTTTTTCAGATCATCCCCATGTAAATCATCTTCTGGATAAGGTTTTGGGAATCTTTTGTATACACAAAACCTCTATCTGGACCATCAAAGGTTACAGGAATGTAAGGCCCTTTCTCATTTGATTTCCATAGATCAGTATCTAAAGAATTCAAATGGTGTTTCAATCTGAGTGACCAGTTCTTAAAGTCAGCTCTGTTCTTCAACTTTGGTACATGATTCTCAAAATATTTAGAGTTAACCTTGTTTATGTTTTGAATTTAAGAAAATATACAATTTTTGTGTTTTTTTGTATTTAAAATGAAATAAAGAAAATAAAATATTTTTGGATTTTAGATTTTGAAAAATTTCTAAGTGTTGAAAGACAAGTCTGATTCTTATGCGCCTGAATAGTATAGAAGCGCCCACTTTGACTTTGAAACGACTAAGGGAATGCCTTAGTGTATTTCTGAAACTGCCAAGCTAGAAATGCCTAAACAGTTCTAAAATGCCCAAACAGTGGTCAAGCATCTGAACAGTTCCAAAACGTCCAAACAGTTCCAAAATGCCTGCGACTTAGTTTCTGAAAATGTCCAAATAGTGCTAAAACGCCCTCAAACAGTGTTAAAACGCCCAATCTGAAATGCCTACACAGTATTAAAGTGTATGAACAGTGTTCATGCTCCTAAACACTTAGTAATTTTCAGATAATTTCAACACATCAAACGCCTAATTCATCCTCTTCGTAACAACCTGGTCTTAACAAACTTTTCAAAATTTGATTAATTGATCTCAAACTCTTCAATCTAGTGTAGAAAGTAGCGAATATCAGTCCTTTAACATCATTTTGCTTCAATTAACAACAAAAGTTCATAATTTTGCTGAAATTTGTGTTCGAACAATGAAGAACAGTTCGCACTCAAATCTGATGAAAATTAAGATCTGAAAGTGTCAAATCATTTCAATTGTGATTAAATTCATGTTTCAAATGATGAAACACAACTGAAATCATCAATTAATTGAACAATTGCTATCAAAACACAGATTCAAGTGATTCACAGGTGCTCAAAATTCGTTTCAAGCTCCAAATCACTTAACCAAAGGCTCTGATACCATTTGATAGGTTCAAATGGATAGATTCTATGTTATGATTAAGCAATTAACAATTATATGAACAAAGTAATTAATAATTGCAAAGATTCAAAGCAGTTTCTATTGATAGTTTCAAGGATTATAATGTACAATTGAGAGAAAAGTTCAAACGTCTATCTCTACAAAAATACATATAATCCTATTTATACTAAACAAAGAAAATAAAGGAACATATATTACACATAAGTCCCTAAACTATTGAAAAAGTAAAATACAAAGACAAGTAAGGACAACATGTTAATCTTTCAGAGGTACTAACATTGGTTGAATGCGTATAGGTCATTCGTACGACTGAACCTCAGTCGCACGTATGAACCATGCGTATGGGTCCAGTCGCACGACTGAAACACACATCAGTATAAAAGGTGGTCAGTCGGTCGTAACCCTAAATGTTATTTCAAATTCTCTCAAAAATAACCGACTACCCAAGGACCCCTTTTCGAATTTTTCTTCTGATTTCCACTGATTTCCCATAGCTAACTGATACACATTCATCTACAGGTACAGTCAAGATGAAATAAGGATGCATGAGTACAGTAAATTAATCTAAGATGTCTGAATTATATTAAAACTTAAACCGAAATGAGTAACTCTTAATCAGACCCTTAAATAAGCTTAAAAGTGAAATTCAAAGATAACTGGTGAAATAACAAGTCTTGGCGCTTCTAATGACTTAAATCTTGATATGAATATGGCGGTTTTGACAAATTCAAATTTTTGGACTCGCATAGTATGTATGCGAATGGATAGTATGATTAACTTCGGTCGCACGATTGAACCAGACGCATGATTCAATCGCACGATTGATTCAATTGGTGATTCAATCGCACGACTGGCTCAACCGCATGTCATGGCACATGACTAAACTCAGTCGGATGCTTAATCGTACGATTGAGTTCAGTCATACGGTTCAATCGTACGATTGAACCAGTATGTTAGAATCTGTTCAAATTCAAATGTTCTTTCTTGTGAGCTGGTCTAACACATTTGTTACTTATGTTACAGTGAAATGGCTGATAGATGGACTATGAGTACTAAGCACAATATTTGTGCTTACCTGAACACGACATCTCGGAACGCTACAGAGTTTGTCGAGATTATAGAGTTTCTGAGACAATCCATAATCTATCGAGCTATTTCGATTTCCTGCACACCATACCGCTCTTTACAGCAGGCATTCTGGGAGAATGTCGTAGTTGACAGATCAGTTGAGCCATTCAGGATCCGTAGCTCCATTTTTGGCCAGGACATGGACGTAGGGGAAGATGACTTGAGGAGGGTACTCGATTTGGGAGATGATATGGATCATCCAACTAAGCTTCATCCCTTGACTGTTAGGGGATGTTTCTTGAGGATTAAGTACGTCGACGACATCAATGCCTGCGTGCTTAATAAGATTAACATGTTCCGTCCTTTCAAGTACCTGGCACATGTGATACTCAAGTGCATAGCTTCTAGATGCGGGGGATTCGATGAGATCAGTGATCAGATTCAGAACGTGTTTGTTGCGTAAGTGCCGAACCCCCCCTTCAGTTTTTCCAAGATGTTCTTCAACTACTGGAGGGAGAACATCGAGGCCAAGGGAAAGGAAGGATTTTGCATGTATCCCTGGTTTCTTCAGATGATCCTCAACGAGAAACTACCCAACCTGCCTAAGCACAAGCATGATAAGGTGTCATTAGAGGTGATGGATGACACGACTTTGGGTAGGATGAAGGTATACATAGGAAAGCAGACTAAGCCTCCGGTGAGAAGGTTATTTGGGCATCTGCCCAGTGTTGATTATACAGCTCCTGCCAGGAAGAAGTGGCGTCATGATGAGAGTGACTTTGATGTCAAGCCCGTTTTGATTTCACATGATGACGAGGATGATGATAATGATGATGATAACCAGGATAAGGGTCAGGGTGGTGGAGATGAGGGCTCGAGCCAATTCCGAGCTACTGCTACATCTACTGAGGAACCACCCTCACATCTGGGTAGTTCATCAGCTGCTGGTGGATCGGAGCCAGCTACCATCCACCAGGACTTCCTGATAAGTGAAGATATCAGGAATTTTGACCTAGAGGAAGAGATGATGACTCTGAGAAAGAGCCCCTCGTGAGACAACTCGGTAGCAAGTGGGTAGCTACTGAGAGGGGAAAAGAGGTGGTTGGTACCAGCCAGGCTTGTTCAAAGGGTGTCGACACTAAGGAGACTGATCCTACATATACATCGGAACAACCAACCAGCCCAGGGGGAGCAAAGATCACTAAGGGGTCAAGGAGGAAGAGGATGGCCCAACCTTATGGGATGAAGGGGAAACACCCAAAGATTATCTTGATGAGCTCCCCCGCTGCCACTACCACCACAACTGCCACTACTACCACCACCACTGCCACTACCACCGCCATAGCCCTACCACCGACATACCCACCACCACAGTTACACCTACATCTTCCTCACCCTCAATACCCAAAACTACACCTCCACAAACCATCCCTATCCCACACCCATATACACCATATCTACAACCACCCCAACCATCTCCCAAGCTAGAACTTCCACCCAAATTCCACCTCTCCAGGGCACTACTCTACCCACAATTGGGTTAGAGGAACAGCTTACGAGCCTTAACAGGCTAGTTCTCAAGCTGCTAGCCACTGATGATCTCCGGGCCAATCAAATGAGACAGCCGATGGCTGTGAATGCGGAACAGGGCAAGCAAATTACCAAGCTGACAAAGAAGAACGAAGCCCACGAGTGGGCCTTAGTTTTAGCTCACAATGCCCTTAAAGCTCAGAATGAGCTTGTTCTTCCATCCATAAAGAAGATTGAAGATCTGGAGAAGAAGAATAAGAGGATTATGCTAAGGTTGAAAGGTAAGAGGGAGGAGACCCTAAAGATTAAAGGAGATGGAGATGATGGTGACGATGATGATGATTCCAGTGATGACGAATCTGATGATGAAGGTGATGAGGAGAAGGCTGGTGACAGTAGAGAGGAGAAAAAGAAAGGAGATGATGAAGATGATGAGCCTGAAGGTGATGCGAATGCATCAGCCTCAAATCAAGCTGCTAGGGAGAGGCGTACTAAGAAGAATCAAGATCAAGGAGCTTCTTCCTCTGCTCCTCAAGCAGATGAGCCTCAAGTTAGAGACCAAAGTAATGATTAAGAAAGTTTATGTAATTTGGAGTCTTTTGTAATTGAATATTATATTACATTAATGTAAATGATGATAATTTATGTTTAATGCCTTGATGATTCATTAATGTGTGCTTTGTTGATTATTCTATCAAACATGTGAAACTCAACAGGTCAATGAATACGATGTCGCTCCCCTTCAGCAAATCAAGTCTCAACTTACAATGATTCTTGATTTGCAATGGATTGCTAAACGATCTGTGAGTTACACTCTAGAAGAGGGGGAGATCATCCACGATCTATCAGATGAATAGCTTGCAGAGATGTTCAGACTGAACCCGGATGAGATAGTTAAAGATGCTCCTGAAGTGGATGTTGTTAGTGACAAGGAGCTGCAAGGAGTTGATGAGATAGAGATAGAGGATGTCACGTCAGATCACTATCCTCAGTATACAGATACAGATGGAGATGCTATACCATACTTGGGTGAAACCTTTGTTACTGGTGCTTTTGACAAGGTTGAAGAGAAGGCCATAGAGAAAGAAGCATAAGAGAATAAAGCTCAAGCTGATGATGCTGAGGTTGCACAAAAGAAAGCTAAATGGGCTGCATGCTTAGCTGAGATGAAAACTCAGAGAGAGCCTATAAAGCAGAATGCATACACCAAGCTGTACAAGGTTAAAAGACATCAGAAAAAGTTAGGAAAGATTGTCAGCTGGGCATATTTTGAGGATTTAGATGTCTATGCAGTAAAGAGGGAGAAAGGGATCGAGTACTTCAGATATCCACATGATCTGAAGACTCTCCTATGTTTTGAGTTAAACAGACTAGCAAGCCTAGATCTGTTACATGCTAACCCGAGGAAAACGTTGGGTTGGTTCGAGAAGGCCTTAAAGAAGGAATACCACACGAGATGGGTTAACTTCAAACCTAAACTACCGAGGAGGTTTCTTCATAAGACTAAAGTTGACTCAATCTCTGGACGAAGGAAGGTGGCGTTGAAGTGGAGACCTCTGAGGACAATGTCAAAGATTCCACTAAGGGAAATGCCACAGGATTTCACACCATATTTAAAGTGGTGGTATTACGATTGGAGGACAGGTGAAGCGGTAATTGTACTGAACAGAGACTGTAAGATTAAGACAATCAGGGTATTCGACCCAATGTGGCTTACTAACTTGTCTGTAGAAGATGTTTATACTTTATACAAATGGCCACCGTTCTATGATACACAAGACATTATACAAGCTCTCCAGTTCCAACATGTTATCAGACTCTGCTTTGCATTCAAGATTCATACAGGTGTCACAAAAGAGGAGAAGTACAAGAAGTTTCAAGAGCATGTGAAGAGTGTTAGACAATAGATTAAACTAGGTCCAAGGGGGAGTTTGTTGATACACGATGGTCCTAGTTTATTGTACTTTAATATTTTGTCTTTCACTTCTTACACAAATGTAATTCAAGAACAATGTTGTAATATGATATGGGTTTGGATGAAATGATATATGTTTGGATGTTTACTTAACCTTGATTATATCATATTCTTGTAACATTCATTATTACATGATATATGAACTATATATATAGGTTTGAGGTTGTTGTGCACAATTCTGAGTCAACAATGATTCAGAAATATGTTTCACTTATTCTAGTGGCTATTCATGCTAATGGACCATGCTTATGGACCAGACACACGAATGGACCATGCTTATGGACTAGTCGCACGACAGAACCAGGTGACTGGATTAGTCGTACGACTAAGACATAAGATTGGCTCAGTCGCACGACTGAACCATTAGTGGAGTTCAGTCATGCGTATGAATCAATCACATGGCTCAGTCGTACGACTGAACATTGAAACCTATAAATACCACATAATTCTTGAAAAAACATAACACTTCAAATATTATTATACCCTAGCCGTCCAGGGCATTTGAGTTCGTCCATCCAACTTCAAAGTTCGTTCCTGATCGATCTCTACTCATTCTCAATGTTTGTTTAATCATTAGATTGGATCAAGTTGTCGTTCTTATTGATTGGATCGCCAATCAAATAGGATTCCGCACTATTTGATCTGGTTTCACGTTGAATCTGTTAGTACTCTGTACGTATACGGTCCTAGCATTGGATTTCCCCTGCACCATGACAGCTTCAGGTGAAGGTTAAGGGTTGGGTTGCCATGGTTGAGGTTTTAATGATGTAGTCACTTGCTAAAGTGAGACTCTTCCATATGGATCTCCTGAACATGTTCAGAAAGATCCACCTTAGTAGTGGGTGGATGATATGGGCTAGACCTGGGTGATGCATGAGTACTCATCTCTACTTGAGTAGGGGTGGAGAAGAAAGATTCATGGTACTCACTGAAGCCCATGTCTTCAACATCATACAACACTAGGTTGGGTATTGGTTGGTTAAGATCTGGAGGCTGGGGATGGTAACTTTCCCCTCAAGGTTGTTGACTAGAGTTTTAAGACTCTAAGTAAAGGCTTAAAGTGAGCTCATCAAGCTGTGCATGAGGAACCTCAACACTAATCATTGATGAGATAGGAGTGGTTTGCTCCTCAAGGGAAGTAGGAGCTCTAGTGTCCAGTTCCTCCTGCATGGGTGATGATATGGGGGCCTACACAAGCTGAGTAGCTTGTACAGGGGTTTGTTTGGATTTTCTTTTGTAGGTGATGGTTATTTGAGGCTGTTTGGGTGGTTGAGAAGTAGAAGGTATAGGTTCAACACTAGTTGGTGCTACTAGGTTGTCACCTTAAGAAATGAGCTCTAACATTTTTGGGACAAAGGCTGTTTCTACCCCTGAGAGGCCCACATTAGGCTTTCTTATAGTCTTGAATATATCGGGCTTCATCTGTCCAATTTTTAGAACATTACCTGTTCCCCTTAACTGTGAGCCCAGTTCATAATTAAGAATGTGCTGGACATATCTAGGGAACATGAAATATTCTAAGAAGTTCAAGTTTACAAGCAAATTAGTATATAAAAATTGAAAATACCTGAACTTGACCCCCGAACCATCCCATAAACTATAAAAGAAAGGTCTTCGGGAATTTGGTCCCATCCTCTATTGTTATTGGATAAACTGTGGATGACAATATAGAGGAGGTACTTCCACTGAGAGGAGACCTTTCCCTTTCTAAAGGTTCTTATAGAGTAATCATCATCATAGCCCATCTGGAAAAAGGAGTTGTTGACAGCAAACTTGGGGAAGGACAAATCACCTTCTACATCATCCATCCTATGATATATGTTTATGGAGGCTAGAGTTATGAAGATTGTCCTCCCTTGCACTATGGCAGACAATGCCTTCTCCCCATTCATGGTGACCTCTTGGCAGGTCTTCCAAAACTCCAATAGTTAATCATCATAAAGTGGAGGATCTTTGGTAAGGGAGGTGAAGTAGTGTGATAGAGTTAAGAAGCGACAAACCTCTGAGAAATCAGGATCTTTCTCAGAGTTCAATAGAGCAAGTTGATTATGTTGCCTGTGTAAGTACATGGAAAAATCGGGTTGGTTTCTATGATCAAGGTTGGCCATTTTGAGGTAGCTTTGAGGTGAAGGAGTATAAAAACAAAGGTGGTTTGTGGGCGAATTTAGGCTAGAGAATTTGCAGATGAAGAAGATAGTGAGAGAGGGGGAACCGTTGAGTGTATATATATGAAATGAATTTGAGACAAAGTTAATGTAAAAGGATAAAGTTTGAAATCCGGATGTCAGTCCCACCTCTGAAAAAGGTGCCTAAAAGTTAGTTTTCTTGGAAGTTGAAAATCTTCCGAACGTAATTTGCCTTTGGAAGTTTTATAAAAACTTTCGAAGCCAATTTTGACTTCAAAAGATATTCCTGAGCTTTATGGAAATTTGCTTCTAAAGAAAAGTACTTAGAGT
Source organism: Flaveria floridana (assembly GCA_018326465.1). NCBI lineage: Eukaryota > Viridiplantae > Streptophyta > Magnoliopsida > Asterales > Asteraceae > Flaveria > Flaveria floridana. The sequence continues at coordinate 10,956 of BJCO01820597.1, read as the reverse complement.
ATTTTTGCTTCTGAGACATATTTAGTTTCGGAAGAGATTAAAACTTAGAAGTTGTATTCATAAGAGAATAAATCTTCTGAGGCTCGATTGTTTTCGGAAGAAAATTGTCCTTAAAAACATATAAATACATAGAATCATGTTTAAGCTTCAAAAGATATATCAAAATTTATTCTGAAGGTAAATTATTATAAGTATTTTATCTTATTTGAAGATTTAAGGTTTTTATAAAGACAACTTAATGTCTTCCGAGAGAAAATATGTCTAAATTTTCTAAAATTCTAAGGAATATCATTTGAAAATTTTCCTTCCAAAGAAAAAATAGGCTTATGTAGGTGATAATATAGACAACTTAGGACACACATGTTTTAGAAATAGTCTTGGCTTACGTTTTTAAGAAAATCTGCTCAAATCTCTGTTCATCAAAAGCCTTTATGAACAGTAAGCATATTGTTCATTTGTGTTAAGTTTGAGTAGTTTTAAATCTTTGTTCATCAAAATCCTTTTTGAATTGTCAGCATATTGTTCATTTGTGTTAATTTTGACTAGTTTTATCAATCCCTTTTCAAAATTATCTCTAACTAAATGGTACCTGATGTTGATGTGTTTTGTCCTTGAGTGATGCACCAGATTCTCTATAATAGAGATAGCACTGTTGTTGTCTATGTCGATTGTAGTCTCTTTGAAGTTGAATCCATAGTCCAGTATTTAATCTAAATCCAAAGCACTTGAGCACAGCAGCTAGCAGTAGCAATGTATTCAGCTACAGTAGTTGATGCAGACACACAAGATTATTTCTTGCATTGCCATGAAACTATTCTTGCATTGTCATGTTGCAGCCACCATAGTCACTATCTATATAGGCATATAGATTGAAGTTAGAATTCTTTGGATACCAAAGGCCTAGTTTAGGAGCACCTTTAAGATATCTAAGAATTCTCTTGACAGCAACCAGGTGTGACATCTTGGGGTTGGCTTGATATCTTGCATATATACATGTAGCAAACATGATATCAGGCCTGCAGAGACTCAATCATAACTCTATAGAGATGTTTATCTACACACTCCCCCTTAATATCAAGTCCAAGGGAGTAGTTTCTAGCTATGGGTGTTTTTACAACCTTACATTCAGTCATATTGAATCTTTTAAGTATGTCTTGCACATATTTTGACTGACTTATGAAAATGTCATTGTCAACCTGCTTCACTTGAATTCCTAGAAAGAAATTGAGTTCCCCATGGCACTTATTGCAAATCTATTCTTCACCCGCGTCTCAAAGTCTTTACAGAGCTTTGGATTAGTTGACCCAAAGATAATGTCATCTACATAAACTTGAACCCGCATTAAGTCATTTCCTGATAGTTTTATGAAGAGTGTTCTATCTATAGTACCTCTCTTGAAGCCATGCTAATAGAGATACTAAGATAGTGTCTCATACCACTTCCTTAGAGCTTGGTGCAGCCCATAAAGATCTTTATCAAGCTTGCAAACATAATCAGGATGATCTGGGTCTGCAAAGCCAGGTAGTTGGTTGACATACACCTATTCATCTGTCACCCCATCTAGAAAAGAACACTTGACATCAAGTTGGTAGACCTTGAAATCCTTGGATACAGCAAAAGCAAGGAATATCCTAACAACTTCAGGTCTTGCCATTAGACCAAAAACATTGTGTAGTCTATCCCCTTTTCTTGTGTGCACCCTTGAACAACTAGTCTAGCCTTGTTCTTGATAACAAGTCCTCTATCATCCTTCTTATTCCTAAATACCCATTTGGTTCATATTGGGGTCTTCCCTTGAGGAAAAGGACATAGGCTGCAAACCTTTTGCCTTTTAAATTGAAGCAGCTCCTCCTACATTGCTTCAATGAACCTTCCATCCTTCAAAGCCTCATCAACTTTCTTTGGCTTTATGTGGGATAAGAAACAAGAGTATAGACAAACATTTTTGTTATGGGTTTGTCCCCTTGTTCTCACCCCTGTGTCAACATCTTCGATGGTGTTTGTGGTATGGTATGACTTACGAATTCTGAGTTGAGGAATCATAGAAAGTTGATTGGACAGGTCTAAATTTGTGAAGTTTAGATCTGGCAATGAAGTGTCACCCACCACATCAGCACACTTATCAAGAAAAGCTTGATCCAATGAGTATGTGACATCATTGATGTTGACTTCAATGGAATGGTTATCAACATCAAGAAATTCTTGATTACTGTCACCACCACCATTTCCTCCTACATTTGAAGCTCCTTCATTTGAGTTTTGTGCCTCTGACCTGGAATTTATAGACACCTCAGATGTACTAGTTGGATTTGTCATGGTTGTAGTGATAGGAACTTCATCTACAGGGTTAGTTATCCCTGGAGCTGAAGTAGTATTCTTTCTTGGTCTTCTTAGCTCAAATCTTAGGTCCAGATCTCCTGTTCATAAGTTACCTGTAGATCCTGAAACATTGTCACAAGATTTGTTAAAATAGTTGGTAACTAAATCATGATCAAATAGCTAATTAGGACTAGAACTTTTCATACTGAAAGTGTGCTCATTAAAGGTCACATTGGCTGACTCTTTAACTATTCTAGTTCTGAGATTTTATGCTCTATAAGCCTTAGCTTGGGAAGAGTATCCAATTAAGTGTCCATCGTCTAATTTCTTAACAAATTTGGCTACTTGATCTTTAGTACTCAAGATGGTGTAAGGACATCCAAATGATCTAAGAAAACTAATGAAATGTCTCCTTTTGTGCCACAGCTCATAAGGAGTCTTACCATAAGTCTTAACTACTAAAACTTTGTTTTACACATAGCAAACAGTTCTAACTGCCTCTACCCGGAAGGTGATGGGCATTTTCGAGTCAGACAATATGGTTCTTGCAGCTTCAATAAGTGTCTTCTTTCTCCTCTCAGTAACACCATTTTGCTAAGCAGTCCTGGGAGTATGATATTGTCTTGTAATACACTTTTCATCAGAAAATGCGTCAAGGATTTGGTTCTTGAATTCAATTACTTGATTACATCTTATGGTCTTGACCTTGTGATCACATTGATTCTCAATTTTCAAAATGAAGTTCTTCAAGGTCTCAGGAGTCTAATACTTAGTTCCAAGGAAGAAGACCCAAGTGAATCTTGTAAAATCATATTTGATCACCAAACAATATGAGGTCCTTCCGAGAATCATTACACTGGTGGGGCCAAAGAGATCCATGTGTAATAAGTGTAGGGGAGTAGTGTTGAACTATCTCCATATACTCCAGATCATCTGGATGGATGCAGTCCAAGTCTTCAAGGGTGAAGAGGATGTTGCCACTGCTTTCATCAGTAGACACAAAGGCTTATGATGAGATTGTCTCTTGGAATGGGCTTCCTTGGATGTAGCTCTCCCTTAGTGTCTTCGGGAAGGTGATGAAAGAGCCCTTTTGTGAGTTGTCAGGGTAGCAGAAGAGATGATGATGTGATTCTCTACAATCCCTTTCAACCATATGAAGGGTAGAACTCTGTTGATTGTTGGAGTTACCAGATGAGTTTTACATGTTCATCTCCATCTAGTTTCCATTGAGTATACTATAAAACTCAGTGATATTAAGCGTCTTAAGGTTTTCAGTCCTCTTAATGACCACATAATAGTGTGTCCATTGTCTACCAAGAGAGAACATGAACTTACTCACTATGTCCCTATTCTCAAGAGTTACTCTAACATCCATTAGAGTATCTATAATCTCAACATACCTGAAGTATTATTGAGCCATGGTTTCACCTGTCTTGAAGGTAAAGTTCTCAAACTATTGCTTTAATAGGTCTTTCTTGTTCTCTTTAGCTTCATTAGACCCCTCATACATCAGCTTCAATGCATCCCATAGTTGCTACTTCTATCATGCCTCCTCCAGCAGCAGCCACTTTACACCATCATCTTTAAACGGTCAAGGCTTTGATCTACATCTATCTTCTTCTGGTCTTTTTCAGAGTAGTTAGCCACTTTCTTTGGTATCATGCCTCCTCCAACACCAACCTCCAGTAACAATTGAAGAGGTGCATAGTACATGAGGTCCAGAGGCAACAAATCCCTATATCCTGCTGTCATGAGACTAGATGGAGCCTTCCATTATTTGGCACCAAGTATCAAAGTCATTAGGAGTGATCAGTGCAGACTTTGTCATAGTACCGGTTTCCATATCAGCCTTTGAGATAGCTACCATTTGAGATGTTAAGTGATTTGTAAACCTAAAAGGATTTAAGATGGTAAGATCTTACAATAAAGAGCCTGAATTGCTCTAATACCAATTGTAGAACCGGTTAAGGGATGGTCAATATAATCAGTCTCATAATGAGGAGATTGTTTGAACATTTGACCAATCAAATAGGGAACCAGGTTTATATGAGAGATACTAAGAACACAAGTAAGCAATGGGATAAAATAAAGAACAAGAACAAGATAAGTTTGGTTTTCAAGATTGTTGTATAGTGCTCTCAAGTTCTATTACAAGTGTTACAGAGCATAAAAAAATACAAGAACCTAAGATACTTTATACTACATTCTAGAACCAACAATACTTTGAAAGACAGCTGGAAACACTAATCTAGACAACAAGATCAATGTGTAGTCAAAAGGCAGATTGCCTTTTGACTTATGACTATGAAAATCCATAGCTCACATCCTAATCTATTACAAAAAGGATAAAAGGTAGAAAGTAGAATGTTATAAACTGCAAACTATAATGTATAGTTTACAAAAGCATGGAACTTTCAACCAACTTGTATAAGTTGGTGTGTCTTTAGAGTGGCAGTAGAAAGTTGGTCAGCTTTATGAAAAAGTTGATCAGAGAAAGCATGTCTTCTATGTCTTCGAGAAAGCACTCTTCTCTATCTTCGGAAAAAATCCGCCTTCAGTCTTTGACTTTGGAAGACTTTGTCCTTGAATCTTGGGAAGACTTCATCTTTGGCTTCAGAAGATTTGGTCTTTGGCTTCGGAAGATTTTACACTTAGAATATTTTCTATAAAGAGTGTAAAACTTCCAAAATAACTTCTACTCTGCACTTCATGCATGCATGCTGAAAGTTCTTTGGTTGCTTTTGGTTGTATCAGCCTTTCAAGTATAAACTTACAAATCATGGATTATATAATGGTTGTGGTGGAATTTTTCATTCATTTATTTCCTTTGTAAGTCCTCAATGCTTTGTATTCAAGTCTCTCTTAAGAAAGTATCCATGTTTTTTATGAAGGAGATTCATGTTTTCCTTTCTCAAGAGTGAGTTGAGTAATCACTACTAAATGGAAAAATATATCAAGATTCATGTTGACAACTTATGAAAATAGTACTACTGTAACTAGTTATATTGTACCCTTTCATTTACATGTTTGGAATATCAAAAACATCGCCTGACACTTTTAGTACTCCTACTAATGACTAATATAAACTGATTTTTGGTTTAACATGTGAAACAATAATATTTTATACATAGTCTTGATCTTTTTAATTTAAGTAGCACTTTAGTCCTCCATTCCTATTCTCAATCATCGATCAAGTATCAATGTGTCCCATAGTAAAATTTGTCCCATAGTTAAGAACTTTTTTAAGACATTTGATAAAATTCATAATTATCTTCACACTTAGCTCTAAATTGACACCCCACTTAAGTCCTTGTTATTCTTAGGAATAGTGGTTTCATTCCTATTCTTTAAAGAGCCTATTTTAAGCCATGATATCTATATTGTTTAGTATTTTGCTTCAATTAACCAAGAAAACATGCTTGCTTACTCCAACAAAATCTATCATATTTGCATATTTCCTTCGATGATACTCACGTTCCTCCTTGACATTTGTAATGTGAGGTAGGATATCAACTAAGGCCTAGACTTAGGTTCCTTAAACTTACCCACTTTAGTTTGGATTATTAGATATGTCAGCTCGTCCATGCATAGAAATTATTCATGAGTATATGTTAGGAAATTAGTATTGTTATCTAACTTTCATGCATACTCTAATGCATGGTCATGCCTATCATATTCATAATTGTCCCAACTAAATAATTTTAAGAAAAATCTTAATTAATTTCTTAAGTAGAATTCATTTTCTATAAATCTATCAGTCTCTTTGTAGTATAACTATTAGAAAACATATTGGCCAAATTTCCAAAACTTGGTGCTTCTTTCATGAAGAGTTTTTAGTTTATATGGCCCAAGATCATCGAACACATACTGAAGTATGAAACTACCTTTAACTCTGTCTATTGAAACATGCATATTTTTTCATAAATGATTATTATTATAAGGTTTCCTTGACATTTAGTACTACAGTTGAATACTCACACTTTCTTAGCTTTCAATTGTTTTAAACTCGAATGAAAAATCCTATGATTCTTGAAATTAATAAGAAAAATAGAATCATCCTATCATTAAGGCTTCGTAGGAAAGGCAATCATCTAATCCTTTATCATAGAGAATGTCTCAATTTATTTTCTAGGTAAAGGTTACTAGTAGAGTTGGAGTGTCTTCTATGACTTCCTTCACACTAAAAGAAGTTTAATATATCTATAAAGGTAACTGATTTGTTAAGTCAATTCATAAGAAAACTATTTGACTCATCAAATCCTTTATTTCTTATCATAATGAGATGGTGGACCTTATCTGAGCTCTCAAAACTATTTTAAGATTCACTTTTAATTGTTTTCACTTAATAGATCCTAATGCATGTTTTCGATCCTAATGCATGTTTCCATGTAATTTTGATCAAGACCTATACTAACCATAAAAAAAATAATTTCAATTATCGTTCATGATAATAATTAGTATGTAACCAAGAAGTTTCCTTCACCAATTATTAACACTTTTAGATACATTTACCAGCTCAAGTGTAAATAATTGCAGGATCGGTTAAGGGATAGTCAATACAATCAATCTCACAATGAGGAGAGTGTTAGAGCACTTAACAGTTCAAATAGGGAACCGGGTTTAGGATCAAGATGCAAAGAACACAAGTAACAATGAGACAGAACTCAAGAACAATATATAAGGTTTTCAAAAATGTTGTATATTAATCTCAAGTTCTCTTACAAGAATAACAATGCATAAGTTTTACAATACAAGACCCTGAGATACTTTATACTACATCCTACAACCGGCTATACTTGGAAAGCCAGTTGGAACGTTGAAAGAGAACAAAATCAATGTAGAGTCAAAAGGTAGATTGCCTTTTGACTAGTGACTATGTCATGCCATATCTCACATCCTATTATATTACAAAAAGGATAAAAGTACATAAAGTAGAAAGTTACAGACTCAAGACCTCAATGTATAGTTACAAAAGTATGGACCTTTTCACTAACTCTTGCAAGTTGGTGAGTCTTCAGAGTTGCTGCGGAAAGTGAGTCAGCTTTCTGTAAAAGTACATCCATGAAAAGCATGTTCTTCCCTGTCTTTAGAAGAAATCAGTCTTCACGTCATTTGGCTTCAGAACACTTTGTCTTTGAAGCTATGGAAGACTTCATCTTTGGCTTCGGAAGATTTGGTGTTTGGCTTCGGAAGATTTTATACTTGGAATAATTCTTGTGTAGAGTATAAAGCTTCCGTAGTAACTTTGGCTTCAGAATATTTTATACTTAGCATAATTCTCATGCAAAGTATAAAGCTTCCACAGGAACTTTTGGCTTCTGAAGATTTTATACTTAGCATAATTCTCATGCAAAGTGTAAACTTCCCTAGCAGTTCTACTTAGTACTTATTGCATGCATGCAGGAAGCCTTTAGTTGTTTTGGTTGCATCAGCCTTTATATAAACCTTATAAACTCCCCCTAGGCTGATGCTACCAAAACAGAGAAACTTCTTCAGTAGTTGATAGTCCTTATTAGGATCAAGACCAGTCCTTTCTTTATTATTTGGTCAGGATCCTTCAGACTCTTATAATACCTTCTCATGTCATAGAGATCATATAGATGTAGATCAAGCACGTCTTGCCAGAAGTAGACATCTTGACCACCTTAATCTCTAATAACATACCATCTTTCTGGATTAGCAGCAAAGGTCCAAGACTGGATGGGTCTTCCAGTTGCAAGAGGCTGTGCTTGAGTAGGAGTTGGTTGAGCAGCCTCTTGTTGCACTTTCTCAGGATGCTCTGATTCATCCTAAGGTTTGGAAGTGGATGCCTTCGACTTCTTGTATATGCTTTTTAGGGCCATCCATTTCTTCCTCTTGGGAGTGTTCAACTGAGAGGGTTGGTCTTGAGTACCAGTTTATTCAGTAGTACCTCTCTCAATTGGGTCCTCTTCACTCACAGGTTCAGAAGGAAAGGGAGTAGAAACCTGCTATGGATCAGAGGATGAAGTTGGCTGTGAAGCAGCTGAAGGTCCAGGTTGTGTTGTCTGTGGTTCAACCTTAACCTCAACCTCAAGAGGAGCTTGTCTTGGTGGAGAATGCAAGTCTACAAGCTCTCCCTTCTTAATCTTCTGCTTGATCACTCTAATGTGCTCATCCACGGTAGATAGAGACATTGGACCAAGCCTCCTTCTGAAGAATCCATACAGCTTTATGAAGCTTATCATCCTTTGTCTGTCAGCAGACTTCTTTTGGCTCTTTTGGATGATAGATATTGACTTTGCAGCTTCTTCTCTTATTTTTCTCTTAGCAGCCTTTTGTTCACTGATGAACTGTTGTTCCAGCTGCTTAAGATATCCAAACTTAATATATTCATATGAGAGGGGAAGAAGTGCAGATGCCTGATAGAGACCTATGGCAGTCAAGTAGTTGATCATGTTTTCTATGTCAGCTTCTTTGTCTACCTGAGGTTGTTCACTTGCCACAGCTTCTCTCTCAGGACTTTCATGAACTGGGGAGAGAGTAGAAGCATGTTTGTATAGCCTCTTTTGCCTTCTTTCTTCTTTGACCTTGAGGAGCAGTTCCACATCCTCTGCCTCCTTCTTCTCCTTTTTGAGCTCTAAGTCTGCTAGTTCATTTAACTCTTCTAAGGGAAGAGAGATGAGTTCATCAATGTTTTAGTTTTTGGTTCCCAAATAGTTTAACGTGGCAGCCCTCAACTTATCATCTTGAGTGTTTGGCCAGGGGGTTGTCCTAATTGCAGCTTCCATGAAGCCTAAAGAACCAGCTAAACTCTCTCCCCTTAGCTTGCTCTTCTTCTCTCTTTGCCCCTCCTCAATCTCCTAAGAAGTCATTTTCCTCTTTTCTTTGTCACTCACAGGCCTTGGTGACTCAGGTTAGAGAGAACTTTGGCCTTTATTGCTTGGTTCAGCAGTCAAGCTCTGGAAAGAAAGAGGTTATGAAGCACCTTCACCAATTGGTGCCTCACTGAGGGTACAGGATGTAGAAGTGATTGACTCCGTGACAATGCTTACAGGTTCAGTCATTGGGCCTTCAGTCAAAGTTTCCCCTTCAAAGCTAATCTTAGGGTCCACCTCAACATCCAGTTGTCCAATGACATTGCCTACTTGCATTTGTCTTCTTCTATGTCTGAGTTCTTCCATAATCCTATCTTGAATTCTCTCAGCCAATATATCAGCTTGCCTGTGTTGACTTGGGTTGACAAGTGTTACGTTGACTAGAGAAAGGTTGTCATAGTAGTTCAAGGTCTAAAAGTTGAAGACCTCTTGCAGTCCTTGAACTCTATGTAGTATGAGGGCTCTTCTTTTAGCATCATATCTCTACCCATGTATTTCATTTGCAGCTTCATAGGGTGGGAATGACATTTCCCTTAGTATACCATCCTCAAATAGACCCTGGATGAATAAGTCTACATCAATGTGAATTTGAGGAGGTTGCTGAGCTTGGACAATTGCAAGTGAGGTTGGTAAATCCTCAGTGTCCATACTCTGAGAAGGACTCCCATGTTTTGTGATTATAACAACTTCCTCCCCCTTTTTGGTAGCATCACCCACTTGCATAGGTGAGCGGAGGTTAAGTCAATTACATCCTCAGGTTCTTGTGTTCCTGGTTGAATCCTCCTAAAGGGTCTCCTAGCTAGTTGCTCTTTGAGATTAGAAATCTCATGTTGCTGATTATTGACCCTTCTTTGCAATGTAGTCACTTAAGATGCCAAGTGACTGACCTTGGAGACTAAATAGGTGCATGTTTTAGACAGTTTTTGCACCTTTAGTCTAAGATTCCCCTTATCTTCAGTAGGAATCACTGGGGTATGAAAGAATTGGACCTAAGTCTTCTTCCTTATCACCAGCTTGTTGTTCTTGGCTGCTGGTTTTCCCCTGCTCACTGACAACTTCAGTTGAAGTGTCAATGGGCTGGGTTGCGATGGTTGAGGTCTTAATGATGTAATCACTTACATAAGTGAGAGCCTCTTCCATATGGATCTCCTAAACAGGTTCAGGAAGATCCACCTCAGTGGGGGTTGGATGATGTAGGCTAGATATGGGTGACATAGGAGTACTCGTCTCTCTTATTTCATTTATTGACACGATCGCTTAACCGGAGATCCATCTCTGCTTCCCATATTAGCTTTTAGTCTTGTTTATTTTTACCCTCTTGTTTAGACTGCTTGGCTGGGTTAGGGGTACCAGCATCTGCTTTTCTGTGTGAATTCTGCTTATTTAACAGGGAGAGTCATCCCCTATTTTTAGTCTTTTTGGTGTGAATTCTGCTTTTCTGTGTGAATTCTGTGTGAATTCTGCTTTTCTGTGTGAATACTGCTTATTTAACTTGTGTGAATTCTGCTTATTTGCTCTTCTTGTTTATTTTTAGTCTGGGTTAGTCTTGTTTATTTAACAGGGAGAGTCATCCCCCTATTTTCTGTGTGAATTCTGCTTGCTTGTGATTTGGTGTTTTTCTGTGTTGTCCGTCTTTTATATTTCTTGGTGGTTTTACTAGACTCTGTCTGGTATAATAGATAGTAGGAGCCATTATGCTGCCCCGAGATCATGTTCGGTGAGGAGAGGTGCGAAGACAGGGAATAAGGTCTGTAGATTAAGAGTAGCATCGTGGAATGTAGGAACCTTAACCAGTAAGTTA
>BJCO01820596.1:0-12963 GCA_018326465.1 Flaveria floridana | reverse complement strand
CTTTACTGAACATTACACGTCTAATACATATAACAACAAATGAAATGACTGCGCATTATTAATAAAAGCAGAATTTAATGTCATTTAATTTGAATGTAATTAAACATAAATCAAAGCAACATGTAATTTCATCTTACGATTGAAATAAAAAATGTCCCTTCAATTACAACAATTACATGTAATTTCATATTAGCGTACTTGTAATTAAACATAAATCAAAGCAACAAGTATGCTAATAAATTTTATTACATACAATTACAACAAACATTTCAAGAATTACTATAGTATAGAATTTCATTAACCAAAATAACCTATACATTAAAATTTGAAACACTATCAACAAATAACATGTATATAACCAAAAAAAATCCATACTTCCAGAGAATGAAATGAATTACCAAGTTCAAAAAAAATAAACCATATCATACAGAAAATGATGATTTAGTACAAAGTGAGAAGCATACTATGCATACAACGCATATATAGTGTAGTCCATTAGAGTCTTCAATTTCAATTTCTATACTTTAACATTATTCTCAATTTCATTTAACAACAAATATTCATTAACACAAACATACACGGGTCGTTTAATATAAAATAAACAAAGTTTGAACTTTTGTAAAACTAACTTTAGACATGTGCAGATCTTTGCTAGCAAACATTACAAAGTATAGAATAATTCCAAATATTAAACAAGGATAACATATTTTAAGAACGGAATTTTTCTTTTTTAACGTAATGTGTAGTAATTAAATCACTTACCGAATTATTGCCTCCTCCATTTTCTTTTTGTAGGACAATGAATCCTCACTTTCTTATGAAAGGTTTCCTTTACCTACACACAAAAAGTATAATCGATTAACCAATGTTTCGTCTAAAATGTCACCGTCCCACTATTTACAAACAAAACATCAGATAACAATAGATGGAAAGGGAATTTTGTGGTTGGACAACATACTTACTTCAATTATAAAAATTGAACTTCAGTTGGATGTCAATTTCATAATTGTGTGGGTTACCTTTGGGTGGTGGTTAACTATGTACATACATACTTACAGATGAATGGCTAACAATTCTGTTTAAGGTTTATTACAGAAACAATGGGTTCTATAAATTTTGGCCTTTGTAAACAAACACACACCCACCTAAAATGAGCTGCATTTTCTTGGGTTACCAGACACATGTGGTTAAATGTAAATACACATTCATACATAGTTGTTCACCTTAATCCTACGATGAACTACATTTTATTTGTTACCGGTAACATTTGGTTTACATGTAAATACACATTCTTACATACTTGTCCACCTACTCTTACATAATAGTTTAACTTACGACCGCAAGTAATACCAACTTCATAGATCTGCATTTTTCCGGTGACCACCTACATGTGGTTACATGTAGATATACATTCTTACATACTTGTCCACATTTACAACCCAAATTAATACCATAAGTTCGTGTACTCAACAGTATGTAACAGGACTAATTACTTTTGACCTGCATTTTTAATTTAACTGGCTACGATTTACAGTTGACTACTTATGTAACAGATTGTAACATAAGTATGTAACTTAACCGGCTACTTATGTAACAGTATGTAACTTAACCGGCTCCGATTTACTACTTACTGTTGACCTGCATTTTCAACAGTATGTAACAGGACTACTTACTGTTGACCTGCATTTTTAACTTAATCGCCTACGATTTACAGTTGACTACTTATGTAACAGTATGTAACATAAGTATGTAACTTAACCGGCTACGTATGTAACAGTATGTAACTTAACCGGCTACGATTTACTACTTACTGTTGACCTGCATTTTCAACAGTATGTAACAGGACTAGTTACTGTTTACCATTATTTTTAACTTAATGTTGTTCCTGTACCCAACAGTATGTAACAGTACGTAACAAAACCGGCTACGATTAACAGTCTAACTAATTTAAATTAAAACCGATAGTAGTACGTTTAATGACCTGCATTTCTTATGTTAGTAGTAAAAGGGTTTTTAATGTAAATACAAATTCGTACATACTTGTCCACGTACTACTACAATACATTGCAACCACCAATATGTAACAAGAATAGTGACTTGTAACAAAACAGGAATCGATATTCAGTCTAAGTAGTTTAACTTCCAACCAAAAGTAATACCTCAAATTCTAAATTCGAAATTGTAACTTCATGAATAACCAAATATATGCTTATCTCCCAAAATTACATTACTAACAATATGTTTTATCACTTTTATCCTTGTTGTTCCTCTACTTTTAACATCCCTGTAAACAAAACTAGTCTTAAAACCAAGCAGAACCTAGATTCATAGGTAATGTAACTAACATTGGCCGAAATTGAATCTTCCCTAACCTAACACTTTTCCTCAGTTTCATTACAAGAATCAATGACCCATTAAAACAAATACGAAAACACATTTTCTAGGGTTTGCAGCAATTCAAACAACAACATCAAAGAGAAATAATATATACCGTCGGAGGTTTTGGATGCAAAGAACACGAAATTAACCAAATTTCACAAAATTATTTACCAAAGTACAGTTACGAAAACAATTTCAAAGTCCATCTGTTCTCAAATTAAAGTACGTACCTTTTTCGTCCCCTTGTTCTTCTTCTGATACAGAATGGAAATTCCTTTCGTTTTCACTGCTGTCTGTGGATTTGAGGAACACGCGACCAAGGAACCACAGACCGATTATGGGTTGTTTCGTATGCAATGCTTTCAGTCGATTTGAAAATAAACCCAAATCGATTTTCAATTTTGAAGTTCGAAAACCTTCCGGTCGATGTTTTAAGGAAGACGCGACAAAGGAACCACAGACCGATCACGGATTGCTTCGCAGACTTCACTTCTCTCGCATTCTCATGTCTCAATTTTGGAATGTTTGGAGAGTATGAAAAATTTCTATGGTTTCCCTGCTTACGGTTTGGAAGAAATTTGAAAATGGGGGGTGGTTGGGAAGATTGAGTGATTTGACAGTTGCTTTTGGAGCACATTACCTTTGGTACGGTTTATTAGTTCAAGGCATCAGCCAAATTACCTATATACCCTTCAAAGAGGAATTGAGACCTGCAACGTATATTTATTTAATTACAAATATTCAGGTCCCTTAGATCAAAACTACCTTTTCAGATCAACGGTACCAGGATGGGTTAAAGGGTTTTGACATAAAGGAGGGGTTCTCAAATTAACCCCATCCTATATATATATATAAAAGCTTTCAAAGTTCCAAGGATGTGCCAGTAGACGTCAAGGAATATCTATTGACATGACACTAAACCTGCGAGCTCACTAAGTTTGAATCAATGTAAACTTCAACATGTCATGTCAATAAATATAAAAAAGATACATTCCACACGATCGTGTAACGGGTCACGAACTACTTATGAACGACTATTTCGTTGACGATTCAAAATACGATGAACAAACGTTTCGAGGAAGGTATCGTATGTTGAAACGTTTATTCTTAAAAATAATCGGCGATGTCGAATCAAAAGAAGAATTATTCCAAGACGGCCTAGACGGGAGGATGAAAAAGAGTTTCACCCCGCTAAAAAACGCACATCGGGGGGGGGGGACACTTGAGGATACGACAAGTGGTTCTTCTAAAAAAAGATACGTTCCACGCGATCGTGTAACGGGTCACGAACTACTTATGAACGACTATTTCATTGACGATTCGAAATACGATGAACAAACGTTTCGAGGAATGTATCGTATGTCGAAACGTTTATTCTTAAAAATAATCGGCGATGTCGAATCAAAAGAAGAATGATTCCAAGGAAATCTTAAAAAAAATACAAAAGGAAATCTTAAAAAAATACAAACTAAAATTAGAAGAGTAAATTATTATTTTAGTTCTTGTGGTTTGGGCATTTTAAACATTTGAATTCAAAAGGATATCTTTTAACCGATCAAGCACTGTGATTTGTATTTATAACCATTCAACTCAATCCACTAACAAAGTTATATTTTTCTATTAGTTTCTAACTTTCTAATTAAATGATCAAAATGTCATTATACTGAATTGGTAATTTTAGAAAACCTCAAGTACCAAAAGTGTAAATTACTCTTATATATATTAAAGAAATGTTTTTATTTTTTAGAATTTTTTTTAAAAGTATTTATAAATCGTTTTGTTTTATTTAAAGTCATTTTTTAAACAGGCAGTTTTAAATGTATTTCTTAAAAAGCTAGGTTTTTAATGTACTTTTCAACAGTTCATCATATTTAAAAGACTTTTTCATCCGTTCGACTTCTTAAACTTTTTTAAATATTTAGGCTTACTTAAACATCTTTTTTAGACCATTTGTTTTATTTACACTGTTCAGCTTATTTTAATATTTTTAACTGTTTGGTTTTTTTACACCTTTTTTTTAAGTTTAACGTTGTTTTTAAACCATTCAGCTTATTTGAGCGTATTTTTTAATTGACTTTTAAAACCATTGACCTTATTATACTTTTTTTAAACTGTTTGACTTTAAAATAACTTTCAAAACCGAAGACTTATTTAAGACGTTTAAATAAACAGAATGATTTAATTAACAGTTTAAAAGAAGTTTAATAAGTTGAACGGTTTTGAAACTCATTTAAAATACAAGCTTAAAACGGTTTAAAAAAACTACGTTTATTAGAAAAAAATGTTAAAAAGAGATGTTTAAAAAATCAAACCAGTTAAAAAACTTTAAATTAAGCTGAATAAATTAAATAAAAACGGTTAAAAAGACGTTTATGTAAGTCTAAAGATTAAAAAAAATAACTTTAATAACTCGAGTGGATTAAAAAAGACATTTAAAAACTGATTGTTAAAAAAGGACATTTAATAAAACCAAAATATTTAAAAATACGTTTACAAAAACTTGAAAAATAAAAATAAAAACATTTCTTTGATATATATAAAAGTAATTTACACTTTTGGTCCCTGAGGTTTTCTAAAATTACCAATTCAATCCAAGGCAATTATGGTTATTTTATTAGAAACTAACGAAAAAATCTAACTTTATTTGTGCATTGGATAGAAATGGTTATGAAATAAAACCACACAGATTGATTGGTTAAAAAATTTATTTTTGGACTCAAATGGTTAAAATGTTCAAACCACAGGGATCAAAATATTAATTTACTCAAATTAAAAATGCATTAAAATAAAAACATAAAAATTAAAAAAATTAAAAATCTATAAATCAAACCCCCAACCACATAGCCGGGCAATTTGTCGTTTGCGTTCTAGGATGTTTTTCAACATCTGATCGGGAACATCGTCATGCGGTTTAGAGAAAATATTCATGTCTCGGTCTAGCGTTTTGCGAAGCGAAGTCTCTCATTGTATGTCTAGCAAGGCCAGTTTCTTACGTACGGAGCACTTTGTGTTCCCTTTTTTGCTCTATTTCTTTCTTTCGCATCGCTTTGTAATCGCTTATGGCATAGTTAACTGTTGTTTTCTCGAACACTCCCACACTTGACTGCCTTTACGTCTCAACCCGATCAATGTGGCATTTTCGTCGAGGTCGAGGAGGGGAAGGGGCTTGTAACGGGGTCATTTGAGCTTAAGTATTGGCACAATTCTAAATTTTTATTCTTTGTTGTTTAAGTACCAAACTCCGTAGTTATAACCTCCACCGGTCCCTATTTGTCATGGTTTTTTACAACCTTCCACGCCTTAATGCTTGTAAAACCTTTCTTCTCGTAAACCTTTTTGTATTCGGTTAATGCTTTGAGGACGATATCCTCATCGTTGCTTCCACTCGTCGGTCGGTCCAACGTTGTTTCTACATATTTAAAAATAAAAAAACTAATTATGTCATAATATAATTATAAAAATAAAATGTATATATATAAAAGTAAATGTAAAAAGGGGGAGATTGTCCGGCGTGAGTGTGCCATGAAACGGCCAAAACGCAGCGTGGAGGGGTGTGGCAACGGTGTTGTCACGCGACACAGTGGCACATCGTGCCCTCACGACGGGTGTGCCCCACCCACACTTACGCCATAGATGTAAATTACAAATAATTAATTTACATAAATGCGAGTTAAGGCTGGTCATATTTAATTTTTTTTGCATAGTTTATTATACATGTCTAATGTACAAATATGTAAAAACAACTCAAGTATCACTAGACTTAATTTACATTTATAAAAATCAATAGTACTTTTGATTATGAAAATAAAATATAATTATGTAATGATTCAGACACTATTTAGGTAATCTTAAAAGTATATATTTTTTCTATAAGCCTATAAATATTCTCATATTTAAATTTTCTAATTACCAACTTTTTTATGTGTATGAGTGTGATACATTATGCTATTATTATTGTACACTAAGAAATGGAGGGCTTTTTTAGTTAATAATAATTATCAAATTAGAAAGTTTTTTATGTACAAGTTACAAGTGTTTAGTACATATTTTATTATTTTTTTCTTTTAGTGTTAACTTTATATTTACACCCCTCCACTTTAATAAATATATATATTTTTTATCAATTTCATGAACAAATTTATAGTCTACCACTTACAATTTAATAAATTTATTTTTACTCTTTTTAACCAAATTATATTTTTATCACTAAACGTTTAATAAAGCTATCACCTAACGAATCATGATTTAATACCTTCATAAATTAATGTTTTGAAAGTTCGTATTTATACTAGGTTTTAATGTTTAATACGATCTACTTTTAAAACCAAACACTCACATCTTTATTTCTCATTGTAGCACGCGTTCCCATCACAACGCGAGGGTTATAATGCTAGTTAATTCAAAAGCTATAAACTTTAATAAAGCTATTTAAACTTTAAGCTAGAATGAGGAGTTCTAATTATTCTTGTTTGTTCTTGCTTCTAATCAAAGATCATTTTTTTTTTGTTTTCTTCCTACTTAATTTGACCATAACTAGAAAATGAAAAATGTGAGAATTAGAAAGCCAAAAAGGGGTCATACAAGACCATTACTAGTAAAGATAAGGAGCGTGAACAAGAAGTCGTCAAACAATGCAAGAGAAACGTGGACTCTTCTAAAGCTAATAGAGGAACTCAGAAAGGTTAATACTAAGAAAAGACTAAAAGAGAAAAGAAGAAAAAAAAAACGCTTAAAAAGTAGAAGGCGTTGTCTCCAAAGACACCACAGAGATGTTGACGAGTTAGAGACAACAACTCTTCAATATTAGAGTGAACATCGTCTAGGATTCCTTAAACATGATGGGTGAAGAAAGGTTCAGTATCGAAATTCATATTCTTAAGCACGTTTAAATAGGAAAAGAAATGGCTGAGAAAAGAAATAGAAGTTGTTATGTCGGGCATCACAATTCAAGGGCTGATATATAATCCTCACATGCAACTTCCAGTCATTTCAGAAATTCTAATTAGACAAGTGTCACCCAAACCATTAAAGACAGCCAAGCTGAGTTAAAAAGAAACAGGTATACTGAAGAAATGGCTAGGAGTATTAATGTATAAGAGAAGAATCAAATGATTTCTACATTACATGCTCCCGTTGAAACCCAAAAAGCTAAATGGAGAGAATTAGATTTGCCTTTACAACAAAGGCCAAAATTGTTAATTGGAGCTACATGATGTATGGGCAAAAATCATTAGTATAAATAAAAGAGATAGGAGATCAGAAGGAAGAGTATGGGCAATAGCACCTAATTATGAATTTGATAAGATTAGAGTTAGATACTAAATCTTGTTTATGAAGAAGAAGGTGAAAAAGCAAAGGCATGTGAAGTTGTCATACCTTGGGTTTGGGTCACCTCGGGCCATGTGAACCGATCGGGATCATTTGATTATTTTATTCAAAAAAACATTTTCAATGATTTATTGGAAGCAAAATTTTATTTATAAACAATATCATAATGTTGTTTCATAAATCAAATCAAACTTTAACAGAATCATACTTTAGTTTATAATATTATTTTACAAAGATCATATTTGTATCTACAAGCCACATGATTTCAAAAGATGCTTTCATCTTTGCTTCCGGCTTGTATAACTCAGATATTAGCATTAGATGCACCCATAGATTTTAATTGTGGTATGATCTAAATCACATTTAATCATTCTTTAACTATAAAAAGTTTAAAATTCAACATCAGTGATATGTTGATGAATAATATTTATCAAACTCAAATCGTTTTTGTAATCAATAATGAGCATATTAATTTAATATTGACCATGCTAGTTTCATAGGATGAAATACAAATTAAGATCTTTCATTGTAATAATTTGTTATCGGGTCACCCGTGGGACCGTCAATGCCTAAGGACTGTTGTATGTGTGAGGGAATTAATTGTGTGAAAACTGAGGGCTTAGTTCTAGAGAGAGCTTAAGTGTTCGTTATTGTATTTGTGTAATCAAGCTTGTTCATCAGTTAAATCACATATTTGATGCAATTTCGTTAATCATTCTTAATTACATTAAAACTGTTTATGATTAATTCATCTTGTTTTTGTCAAATCCATTGATATGAGCTAAAGGAGCTTCATCCTAACATCAATGGTGTTTGATCATCCCATTAGCAGACCAAGGATGCAACTCAACACCCGGTGGATCTTTGTTACAATAATATTTGAGTTAAAAGAAGTGTGAACATGCTAAAGAATTTAATAATATAAAAAACTGTAAATTTCCATTTTCGTCCCTAAGGTTTGGTAAAAATTGTCACTTTCATCCAATAGTTTGTTTTTCGCATCTGGGTCCCTGGCGTTTACAAATCTTGTTATATTCATCCAGTCCATTAACTTCATCCAACATTTTCTGTTAAATGAAGGTTATATTGGTCGTTTTACATATATGTTTATTTTTTTATTTTAAACCTAATTTAATATATCTCTTTTAAATACATTACTATTTTAGTCCCTGTGGTTTGGGCATTTTTGCCAATTCAGTCAAAAAAAACTCACCATCTTGTCATAAAACACAATATTACCACCACCCTTGATGGAACCACCACACCACCATCACGTCACAAAACCACCACTACTCCATCACAAGAACCACCTAACCATCACCACCACCATATCATAAAACCACCAACATCACACTAGACCGTCGCCATCACCACACACTAGATCTCCGCTATCACCACACATACTAGATCACCACCACCATGTGGACCCTAGAAACCAACCATTAATCTCGAACTTGTAACAAACTCCTTCGAAAACGCATATAAAACCTTTGAAAACGAGAATTGTAGCGGTATTAGTAGGGTTTGATATGTGTTTTCGAAGCAGTATGTTAGAATTTCAATATTGACTGTTGATTTTTAGGGTTTACATGGTAGCGACGATCCGGTGTGCGTGGTGATGGTGGGCGCTCTGGTGTGGTGTTTGTGGCTTTATGATGGGGTGGTGGCGGTGGTTTGGTGGTTCTTGCGACGGGTGGTGGTGTGGTGGTTCTTTTTGGACTAAATTGGTAATTACACCCAAACCATAGGGACTAAAATAGCAATGTATTTAAAGAGAATATATTAAATCAGGTTTGAAAAAATAAAAAAAAATATATGTAAAATGACCAATATCCCCCACATTTAACGAAAATTTTGGATGAAGTTAACGGACTGGATGAATATGACAAGATTTGTAAACGATAGGGACTCAGATGCGAGAAAATAAACTATTGGATGACAGTGGTAATTTTTACCAAACCACGGGGACGAAAATGATAATTTATTCTAAAAAATGATTTTTTGGGGAAAAAATACCATTTTATTTTTTTTAAATAAAGTAATTTTAAAAAAGTAATTTATAATATCTATATTATATAATAAAAAAGTAACATATTTCTACATAATATTTTTTATGCTACTTTATCTTTTTTTACTTCGCCTAACTTTGCCTAATGTTTTTACACTTTACCTAGATTTATTTATTATTTTAATCAAATCTACTAGATTAAGCAACTAATTAATAACTCGATTCAACTTTTTTCTATGTATTTTTAATTTTTTTTTCAGTTAAATTATTCAATCAAGTATTTTTAAATTCTATATGCTGAAAATGATTTTATAGACAAGTTAGGATCCAATTAAAAAACCTTCAATTATATATTTACATTTTAGTGAGCTAATTTGTTGAATCACATAAAGTATTCAAGCAATTTACTTTGCTATATTCTCATTTGGATAGATTAACTATATATTTAATTTTAGAAAAATTATTTTAAAATATAATCATTTTTTGTTATAATTCTATGATTTTTTTTATTACTATTAAAAACCCAGTTTTCAAAGTGACAATTAACAAAATTAATTGTATGTTGACTGTTTGCTTTGTGACAAAAGCACAACCGTTAGGTATTAGATAAACTAAAGTATTAATTATCACTTTATCAGTCAAAGAACTTGCTATGAGGACAAACACATCATCGTCTATTGATTTGGAACTCTGGATATTCTAAGCTAATATTTGACCGCTTTACCAGTATTTTTTTGTTGTTTCCTCGACAAGGCTTTTCATTAGCCATGTGTAATGCTTTATCTTATACTGTTTGAACTTTAAAGTTTAATAATATAATCACGTCGCAGTAATTTAAAACAAATGATTAATATATCCTTAATTTTATATAAACAAACTACAATTGTATTGCTCATGTTTAGAAATAAATTAAGTAGAAGTTAAAATCATGGTTAATGTGTTATCAGCTACTTGTCCCTTTTTCTCTTGTGAAACGAGTGACAACCAAAGCTTTCACCATTCATCTGTTATCACGTCATTTGAAATTTGTATCGTTATAATATTTTAAAAAAATTAAGTCTAATAATTTGGGATGACAAATGTAAAATTCAACCTAATATGTGGATTACTAGGATTGATATAACCTGGCTAAAACCTATTTATTCTAATAAACAAATGTTTTTTTGAGACACATGGTGTGTTTTTATGTATTCTCGGCTTGGTTTTTTCGCCTAAACTTATATACACGTTTTGATGTCACACATATCTGTTACATATATATATATATATTTATAATTGGAACGATTTTCAATACTTACTAAAATCAACTTTTTATTTTCTTTCTTACATTTCTTCCTTCCATTTTAGATCAATATCTCTCTCATTGCTCTCTAAAATTCTCCGGTATTCTAATATCTTCTAAGATAATAGTGCTTTAGGATATTATAAATAGATTTTATTTATATACGATTAGATTAGGCTAGTACACTGATGCGTTCATGTTTTGTATGTGTTTTAAGTGTTTAAATATATGCTTTTAACGTGATTTTTCTATCGAGCGTAATCACTTTGTATTAGGTTTGAATTATAGGTGTGGGAAGCTTAAATAATGTATGCAAGAGTTGCACGAAGATTGGATGATGTGTGGATGAAAAGAGATGAAGAAAAAGAGGAAATTGGTGCAGAATGAGCATACGGCGTAACTTACGTCCTAAAGGAAGTAAGCTACGTCTTTTCTAAAAACGATAATTTTTGGGACGTAAGACAAAGGCTAACCATGTATATCATGATGGATGACGTAATTTACATCCCTAAGGACGTAACTTATGTCGTATGGTCAGATTTGACGTAATTCTCCGGATTTTGACCATATTTAAGGAGGGTTATCAATTCTAAAAACCCTAACTCGCATTGGGAGAAAAAAGAAACGAACTTTGGTGATTCTTGAGGTTTCTTCCACTTCTCTAACTCATTCCAATCCATCAAATCATGTTTCAATCCGATTTTGTTACCGAATTCATGAAGATGCAAGGCTAAACTCCGCGTGATCTACCTCGGGTAATAGGTTTCGTGTTATTAGGTTTCTGTTCGTGTTCAATTTGTGTTGGGATTAAACTTTAGAACCCGTTAAGTTCTTTATTGAGTTTAATTTGTGTCTTGATTGTTTAAACAATTGTTTTAGTGAATCTTGATTTGAATATCATATAATTTTACGTGAGTTATATGATTGCAAGGTTTTGGTTGTTAATTCAATTGGTATTGTACTAAGACCTGTTAAGTCTTGGTTATCACTATCACCTAATCATTACACATATAGAATCCCCGTTAAGGATTTTCCACTCACTTGAACTAAATAATTACTGAAAATCGAACCTGAATACCGGGGTGGATTACCCTTTTTCATAATTGACTCCTAATCAGTTTTTATTACTTGCTAGTTATTTTCTTAGTTAATTTGTTAATCATTTTAAATTTTACTTTTCACAACCAATAGGCAATAGTTTAGTAATTTACCAATTCAATCATTATCTTACAAATTCAATTATAATACACCGACTACTAATTTCACGAGAATCGACAACCCCACTTACTCTAAATAGTTTAAGGTGAATAGGAACACACATTTTACATCTTATTTGATCGGTACTTCGACATCGATCATACACACATGTCCCTCTATATGTATTCTAATATATTCTAAGATAATTGAGATTATGAATAATATTTGTTTTCATCAACAGTATAACAGTGTATATAGATACTAACCTAGATAGTAAAAATAATATGACATGAAAATCAGTCGAGCTATATTCCAGAGAGTTTGATTAGAAAGGTGATATAGTTGTAATGCTTATTGATAAAGCCATAAAGGGGTCATAATAAACTCATAATATTCCCCACACACTTTAGCTTCGCTGACTCCTTTGATACTCCCGATGCTCCTATTTCATAGTATTAAAATATAAAAAATTAATGTAACTTAAGGGTTTAAAAAGAAACGAGAAGCAAGGCATGAGCGGCGAACGTACCATGTTTTAAATTCATAGATCATAAGAAAAAGATAGTTTATTAGTGAGTTATATCTATTCATTGTTTATTGTATCTATTATGTATTGGTAGCAATAAAACCTAGTTTTATAATTAATCTCCAAATTTTGTTTTCTTATATATATAGCATCGACAACACACGTTGGTGATAGTCCATGGACACAACAGTCAACGGTGTCCTTTTGTCATGGACGACCGCGTGCTGCGGCTCCTTCTGCGGC
>BJCO01820589.1:0-10102 GCA_018326465.1 Flaveria floridana | reverse complement strand
AAACTCCCGAGAACGCCTAGCGGACACGACTCGATATGGGTCGTGGTAGATCGAATGACAAAATCCGCTCACTTCTTGCCTATCCGAGAAGACTACAAAATGGATAAGTTGGCAAGGTTGTACATCAAGGAGGTCGTGACACGGCACGGGGTACCGGTGTCAATCATATCCGACCGTGACAGTCGATTTACTTCACGCTTTTGGCAGACGTTACAGAAAGCGATGGGCACTTGATTAGACATGAGTACTGCCTATCACCCCCAGACAGACGGCCAAAGTGAACGAATAATACAGACGCTAGAGGACATGCTGAGGGCATGCGTTATTGATTTTGGTGGTAGTTGGGATACTCATCTATCGCTGATTGAGTTTTCCTACAATAACAGCTACCATACTAGCATTGGATGTGCCCCATTTGAAGCGTTGTATGGACGAAAATGTAGATCACCAGTATGTTGGGCTGAGATTGGTGAAAGTCAGTTAACAGGCCCAGAAATCATTCAAGAAACAACCGATAAGATCTTTCAAATCAAAGACAGGCTTAAGGCTGCTAGAGATCGCCAAAAGAGCTATGCCGACAACCGTCAGAAGCCTCTAGAGTTTAACGTTGGGGATCGAGTTTTACTTAAGGTCTCTCCTTGGAAAGGGATCGTTCGATTTGGAAAGAAAGGGAAGTTAGCCACAAGATACGTTGGACCATTCGAGATTACAGAGAGAATCAGTCCGGTGGCGTACCGATTAAGGTTGCCACAAGAGCTTAGCAGTGTGCATGATACTTTCCATGTATCAAACCTCAAGAAGTGTTTGGCTGACGAATCACTTCATGTACCGATTGAGGATATCAAGATCGACAAAAGCCTTTATTTTGTGAAGGAACCTATTGAGGTCATGGACCGAAAGGTCAAGAGGTTGAGGCGCAACAAGATACCTATTGTCCATGTAAGATGGAATTCTAAACGAGGGCCAGAGTTTACATGGGAACGTGAAGATCATATGAGGCTTAAATATCCACATCTATTCGAGGATGACACTCTTGGACCTAGCACCAGTTGAATTTTGGGACGAAATTCCTTCAACTGGGGGATACTGTGACATCCGTCACCAAAGGTCCGTTATTTAACATGTTCGGTTAACTTCTGTTATCGGTCATTCCTCATCTCTGTAACCCATCTATATGGACATCATATTTGTTTGCTTGGTTATCCTTATGTGTGTGTTATCGTTGCTTGCATTGTCGTCATCTTAAAACGTTTTCTAAGATTGTCCCCGTTATCATTGAATGCACCATTATTATAAGAACTTAATGTTACAAATAAAACCATTTTTAAATTATAAATATCATTAACTACATCTTTCATCAGTAATATTAAGCCTAATTAATGACGTTTTCAACCGAAACAAAATTTGGGAACTCGGGGGCAAAGTGCGGGGACTAAACATGTCATTTTGCGAAACTAGGGCTGGGTATATAAACCCCTTACCAGCCCTAGCCTCCTCATTCTTACCTTCTTCTTCTTCACCTTCTTCTCTATTTTTTTCTCGATCTAGCACCAAAATCCGTCACGTTTGCTGCGTTTTCACCGTCAATTCTTGGTTATCATCGTGAATACTTACTTCTAGCAGGTAGAAAACCTTGGTTGTCTCGTTTATTGCTCTTTTTCACTTCTGCGTTTCTAGGGTTTCGGGTGCTCGGGTTCATCCGAGCACATGAGGTCGTGTAGGTGCGTGTGTTGTGCTTTTGGGTGTGTTTCTTGCTTAGACATGTTAGAATATGGATTCTGGAAGCTCTTAGGGTGTAAAACGAGTGCACGGAGCAGCTGGAGACTGCTCTACACTCGACGGTCGCGACCCTGCTGTCCTTCGCGACTGAGTCTGTTCACGCGACTGAGCCGTGCGATTGGGTGAATCGCACGACTGAGTCATGCGTATGGGTGTGTCGCGTGACTGAGCCGTGCGATTGGGTGAATCGCACGACTAAGTCATGCGCCTGAGTGGTGCGACTGGGTACGTCGTGCAACTGAGTCCGTGCGACTGTGCTTGTGTGCGACTGTGCGTGAATCGCACGACTGGAGGTCTATCGCGCAAATGAAGGTTCAATCGGGCGAATGAAGCTGATTCGCACGAATGAACGTTGAGTCGCGCGATTGGATTTTGGGTCGTGCGACTGGGTGATGCATGGTACGACTGAGTGCTGAGACGCATGGATGAAGGTTCAATCGCACAAATGAAGCTGATTCGTGCGAATGGAGGTTGATTCATGCGGTTGAAGTGTCAGTCGTGCGTCTGGTCCTGTTGTGCGATTGAAATGGTTGTGTGTGAGTCGTTCCTTGTGTGTGCGTGGTGTGCGTTGTCGTGTGGTGTCAGGATGACATCCGCGCGGTTACCATTACTAACGATGAGTCTTCAAAATTAACCTTAACAAGTTTACTAATAATCTTTCAAGATAAACCAACCTTAATATATTACAACTATGAAAAACCCATTTGTAGACATTAATACCTAATAAGTAATAACTTAGTAAAATGAAACTTTTACACAAACATCAATGGTAATGGTGACGAGTCCTAGTGTTAGATCTATATAAGAGCAAATGTGTATGCCTGCTTGTGTATGCTACCCGCGACCGAACCGAAAATGCCCAAACCTATTGAACATCATCTTATGCTTTATGCTCATTATTAATGCATGTCAGTAATTGTCAATAGGTGTTTGACTGTTCATAGCATCTTACCCTTGGAATCTTTCATCATTCGTGCTTGTCATTGTGAGTTTCGTAGCCCCTTTTTACGCTTATATAACTTTTAAACATTTTCAAACTTGGGGGAAAGCAATGCTCGCTTACTTAACACATTTTCAAGCATCTTCCCTAGTGGAAGTCTGTTGCAACTCTTATGGTTAACTTATATTGCTTATCTTGTTGAATGATGCTATTATGACTCTTGACTCTATGCTATGTTGCTACCTTGTATGTTACTTGGTGGCTTTACATTACTATGCGCTATTACTTGATGCTATGTGTTGATGCTATGTGTGGTGTGATGTTACTTGTGAATGCTATTGATCTTGGATGCTCTCGGTGGTGTGGTTCTTCTGTGTGGGTCTACTTTGTGGTTCTTCTTTTCCGAGCATCCATTACAACCATTAATCCCGATAATGGGACCTAAGGATTGGTTTGGTTACAACCTATTACGTATGCGCTTTGTGGATCTTGCTACGTCA
Organism: Flaveria floridana; assembly: GCA_018326465.1. Taxonomy (NCBI): domain Eukaryota; kingdom Viridiplantae; phylum Streptophyta; class Magnoliopsida; order Asterales; family Asteraceae; genus Flaveria; species Flaveria floridana. Next base: position 6,883 of record BJCO01820589.1, on the reverse strand, counting down.
TATTAAACTTATTATGCTATGGAAAATCTTTCAATACAACCATTAATCCTGGTAATGGGACCTAAGGATTGGTTTGGTTGTAATCTATACGTATGCGCTTTGTGGATCTTGCTACGTCATATTAAACTACTTACGCTTTGGGAATGCTTTCTTTACAGCCATCAATTCCCGTGTGGAACCGATGAATAGGTTTGGCTGTAGCTATTTATAACTGGTAAAACCGCCTATACATAAGTGTAGTTGCGGTAGCTCTTATTAAACGTACTTACTGTTTTCATCTTAACATCTTTTATTACTTAAAACCTGCGAAGCTCACCGACAATTATGTTGACTGTATTGAGCATCTCTTTTCAGGTGATCAAGGTAATTAAAGATCTAGGAGTGCTGCCTTTTAGAGGAGACCCTAGGATGCATTTTTGTAATCATTAATCTTGTATTGCTTAAACATGATCTTTTGGATACTTGTTCCCGAGTTGTGGGGAAGTTATCATTTATGCTTATGTGATCTTTATTATGCTTTGCTTATGGCTTTGCTGTTGTGGTTATTGACTAAGCACGACATAAGTCTCCATTTGTGTCAGGCGTCATCATGACACGCTTGTCATCATTATTATATTGCTTCTCTGATGTATACCATGTGTTATGACGATCCCGTCTAGCTCACATCCCAGTGTTTCCGCTATTGGCGGGGGGGTGACAATTAGAGATCCGGTTGTCCAAATGAGTTCTTTAGTCAACTCAGCAGATAATTCTATAGCAGATTGTAATGTGGCAGGCCGTGACATCCACAAGTCATTTTGCATATCTGGAATAACACCCATATTGAATGGATGATTCTTTTGGAATCAAGCCTAACGAATTCCATCATCAGGTCCATAAATCTTAGAAAACGGGTGGTGTACTTCCGATAATCACTACCTTCCATCGTTAAATGAAAGTACTTATCCTTATAATTGTTAGGTTTTGGAATTTCCTCTATCATATGTTAAACAACTTTGTATGACCTCGAGTTTATATAATAGTTTTCCACTAGGTATGGGCATTTCTCTTGAATGACTGATTAGCAAACCTCATCTTTCCTTCCTCCTTACAACCACTAATGTCCAGAGTGGTTTCAATCTCTTTATTCCATCGGTGAGCATCGATGGTGCTTTTATCTTGTTTGAATACTTTGGGTTTACATGCCATTTGGTTCTGGTATGTACAACTATATGAGTTTGAATCTTTTGACTTACCCTCCATAGGTTTGTTTACTCCACTGATTTATCAAAATTTAGGGTGTTGTTCTTATATCCACTGACATCAAATGGCTTAAGTGTATATTCTGAAGATGTTTCGACCTTTGAATATTTCTTCTTCTTGCTATTAGAAGGCTTTTTCTCGTCTTGCATTACCTTAGTGACTCCAGCAATGATAGCAGTCATGCCTATGGCTACTCTCGCTAAAACTCGGCCATGAGTTCAGCCTTTCTTGATTCCTTGGAAGTAGGAGGCACACCATTCTAAACCTCAATAGAAGGAGCAGGGCCCATGCTATGTTTAGCATATGTTTTTCCTACTTTACCTCGTATATAGTTTCTTATTCGTAATGCTGGCATATGTGTTGCCCTTATCCTAAGCCATGCTATATGAACATCAAAATAATGGATGTCAGATACCAGAAATGGTCATTCCTATTCAAGTCATGCAAATATGATTATCAAGGTCATAATCCCAACCTTAGTCATAATGACATCTTGTCAAGTAATCAAGTTGTACTAACTTAAGCATAATTTAATCATCATATAAGGCATTATCAACTCAAATTAATTAGTCCTATAAAGTTAAATTCATCTTATAGTACAACATACAATTCGATCAAATACATTATGCTCTAATCCATGGTTTTTTCCTTATATTTCTTATATTTCATTCGTACTACAAACCTAATCCTACACAGTCCCCTAATCAACCTTGGAAACGACATAGCTGATATCTTCTTCTTTCTTTATCCTCAAATTCACCCCATACCTTATGGTTGTCATCTAGGCAAACACTAGGCTGATCGTCAAAACATGTCTGCCGCATGGTGATGGCTAAACGACCCAGTTCTGAAAGAACTCTGAGTCGATTCTAGATACAAAGGATATAAAAGTTATGGTATTGTCAGCTGGTAGGGATGATAAGGTGCGTACATTGGCGACAATGAATAGGTGGGGTAGGGTGTTGGTGTATAACCTATCAGGGGTGGGTTATAAACAACATGTGGAGGCAAGTACATCAGCATTGGCTGGTAAACAGGCGTATGCTAGTATTAATAAGATGACTGATCGTACTCATAGTGATTATACCTCATAGCTTCACGTAACTCGGAATTTTCCTACTGGCTAAATTGCTCATTGTCTTAGTAGAAGTCAAGTCATTTTTTACTGTCCTGCGGCCACTGTCCATTTCCGACCTGAGTTCTAGGACAACTAGTTTGTTTTGGCGTATCGTTGTAGTCAAATTCCATTAGGACCGACTCATTTAGACAGTCTGGAGCACGATGTCCCTTAGTCTTAACTTCTCTATTAAAAATCACAATGTAATTTGGAGCCTCCGGTTCCTCCTTGAGCCCTTCCTTCTCAGATGGTGTAGGTAGCAACTAGTAGGTATACCTTTTGGTAAGGATTCTCGTATTGGTAGTTGAGTTGTTTTCCTGGCCGTCTCGCGTGTGCCGGATTTTTCATGACTTTTACCATCATGCTTGTAAAACTCTGAAATCTCCCAAGGATTAATCGACCAATATCTCAATCTGAAGAATGCGGAATGTAATTGAGATTGGAAGAAGAAACAAGAATTCAAAACATAAACTTCATTCAATTGATAATCAAAATGATTACAATCTTGTGCAAATGCACAGAGAACATACAAAGTGATATGCGAAATATTAGAACTGGAGTGCTTTCCTACAAAAACGAAAAACAAACTATTTATACAAAACAAAATAGATCTCGCGTGACTCAGCTTTTCACGCGGAGGATAGTTTCGCACGACTTCTTCCCTCGTGCGACTAATCTTTAGAAAATCAACTTTATTCAATCTTTAATTGTTTTGCCGAGCCTTTGATAGTCTTCTACAATCTCCCCCTAGGCTCGGTGAAACAATCTTAGTCAAGATCAACATTTGCTTTCTTGTATGATCCTGAATAGGCATACCATTTATTCCTTAGGATTCGATCCGTCATCGATACGTATTGGCAAGATAGAAAATAAACAGACTCGTCAGCTGAGATAGGACAGTGTAGCAGCTTGTTCAAGTCGTCTTTACCAAACTTCATTAAGTTAGCTGGATTAATTATTCTGTATGATCTATCAACACATTTGATCACAGCCTGACCTGAATCCTTTTCACAACTCCATGTAATAAATTGCTTTAATGAATTTGGAGGAACTGGAGCATGAACTGGAACTTTCCAGATGTAGTTGGGATGTTGATAAACTCTTATCTTCATTGGAGCTTTAGTGTTTTCATTTATTCTGTAAGAGTCATCAATCAGTTTAGATTTTGCAGTCTTGAATTTTTTGAAGTTTGTCTTCATCTCCCGTCTTATTTTAGATCTCATCAGCTCAGCTTCTCCATGATTACTTTCATTACAGAATGGAACTTTTCCCATAGAATACAAATCAGCAGCTCGTAGAATATGGAAATCTTGAGTACTCTTTAAATAATCAATCTCTCCATTCTTCCTTTTAATCACATACATTTTCTTCTCTCCATCAAACGCCCAGCTAACAACATGAGAAAGTTCACCATACTTGTCTTTTGGCTTCGAGATGTATAAAAAATGTGTTTTTGTAGGAGGTGGAGGTGCTTTGAACTGTAAACCACCTTTGGTATACAAGGCAATCTGACCAGTAACATCCTTTTGTATTGAATCAGATTGAGTTGGTTCACTTACAAAATCTGATTGGATCTCACCTTCTTCCAAATTTATATCTTTGAACAAATCTTGTAAGTTGTTTCCAAATATATCAGTATACTCATTTGGCTCATCGACATCATCAAATAAACCAAACTCTTCTTCTGTAGCTTCTGTAGATGTAGATAGCTGAAACGAATACAACTCCTTTTCGTATAACTCTTTGGTAGCAGGATCCAAAGGTTCATATCCTTCTGGATTACTAGCACTTGGTCCTGAGACATTGTCAGTGCTAGTGTCACCAGTTGGATTAGAAGATAAACCAACATCACCTCCATCATCATCATCATCATTTTCATCATTATCATCTTGATTATCATCATCATCTCCGCCATCATTGTCATCATCATCATTATCTTCATCATCTTCATCATCTAAATCATCATCATAATCACTAAAATCAATCATCTCATTTTCTTCTTCTTCATTCACAGTTGGAATAGGCATCATATGCTCTGGTTTGACAAAAGCTGTAGGATTTACAACTTCAGTAATAGGTACCTCAGGTGTAGTTTGATCACCTTCAGTAACACTAACACTTGGTTGTGCACCTGTAGTATGAGCTTCTGTAACTCTTTCTCCTTCTTGTACATCAACTACAGGGGATGAGCTTGGTGAACGCCTGCTCGTCTCACCAATCACAGTTGTAGAACGTATAACCTGAGGTTGATGGAAATAGGTTTGAGAGATAAACTCTCTCATCTCTTGAATCTGTCTCTCTAATCCAGTGGTATAGTCGATAACATTCTTCATTTAAAGCTCCAGAGAAGTAATCCTTGAATCCTTTAGACTTGAATCCAAGTGAATAATAGAAATCATTTTGTCTTTTCTTCATTCTCCTTTCTCAGATCAGCTATTAACTTGACATTCTCAAAGCTCTCTTTCTCCAAATTCTTCACTCTCTCTTCCAATGTAATTGAAGAAGACTGAGGAACATTGGAAGTATCATCTCTTCCTCTGAACTCAGGTAGAGTGTTCAGGAATGTGTCGACATCAAACTCCAAATTGTCTTGTCTTGGTGGAGTCAAAAAACCAGATTCTGGAGCAGTAACCGACTCAGTAATAACAGGCTCGGTAGTAGAAACAGATGTTGTTTCATGTACAGTGGTATCAGTCTCTGTTTGTGCCTCTTCTTCAACAACCACTCTTTCAGGAGATTCTTGAACTTCTGTATGAGTAGTCTGCTTAACCTCAGTAATCACCACTTGTGTTCTTGGACGTTTAGGAATAGACCCGCCTCTTCCTCTTTGTCATTTTGAATTGGCTTTCCTCTTAGCCATTCTCTTAAGCCTAATTGATGTGTTAGGAGATTCCTCAGGAACATAATGAGTATCCGTTTCTTCAACAGAATGTTTCCTGGAAGAAGTTGGAGTAGATGGAGTAGGATCAGTCTGTAGAACATACGGAACATTACCAATTTGGTCACTCATAATCTCTGAACTAAAAGCTGAGTGAACTTCTTGTTCAACTCTTTCATCTTGCAATAGATCATCTTCAAATAATCTATCAATCTCCTCATCAATATCTTCTCTTATAGAAGAGGTAGAAGTACCAGTCTGTGCCTCTTCATGAATGGGATCATCATCTATATCAGCAAAATGTCCAATTTTGGCAAAGCTTTCTCCTAAACATTTATTTCCTCTTGCACCCGTCAAATGAGTGAATATCTCCTTCTTGATAGTTTGAACAACATACTTAGAAGATCTAAGTGTAGCAAGCTCAGGATAAGCATCGTCAATCACCAACTGAATGAATCTTGGGTACATGATAAACTTCTTTCCAGGGTTTGCAGTTGCATTCTTCTACATCTCCTGAAATATAGCTCCAGAAATACTGAATGATATATCATCCACCAAAGATACCATCAAAGATCCAAACACAGCACTTAGACTATCCATTCCCGCCTTCAGATTGCTTAGACAATAGATAACCACATGAAACAAATACTTCCAGTATGGTGGCAACCATTTCTTCTCCAAACTAGGATATCTATACTCATAACCCATACGGGTCAGACAATCCATGACAACTTCATCTTCTAATCTGGTTGGAGCATCAACTTGATCATCAAGGAATCGTACTCGGTTAAGAATGACCTGTGATACAATCACCCTATTTTCCTTAACTGTAGCAGTAATAATGGGTTTGCCCGCTTCATCCTTTTCTAGTGCAGCAGTATTCCAAAAAGTGTCAATAAGCTCAGAATAGATGTTAGGATTTGCTGAAATAGCATAAACAACCCGGGAAGTCTTTAAACCTTCAATCATAGAAATAAACAACTCCTTCCCGTCTGGAACGTCATCAAGATACGCCACACAATTATGATTTTTATTAAAAATCATTTGTGCCATCTACAAATACACAAACAAACATGATAAGTAATCTTGAAATCAGTTTATTAATAAGATGAATTAAGTGTTGATTATAAGTGTCAGGTTAAATTGAATTTTAATCAAACATTATTTAATGTCACCAATAGCAACACTTAAAAAAAAATTTGGTTTCTGATGCAACAGTCGCACGAAAATCAATTTTCTTTCGACAAAGTCTTTCGTGCGAGAACCTAAAGTAATACGAAAACTTAAATTCATGCGAAAATCCTCTTCGTGTGAATAGTTTGTGTCACGCGAAAACAAGTATCACGCGAAAACAAGTCTCACGCGAAAACGAGTTTTCGCGTCTGTTCATTTCAGAACACGCAAATCGCACAAAACAAACGAACAATTATCGTTCAAAATCTCATTTTCAAGCAAAAACAAGCAATCTGTAGTTGTCGCCTATGTCAACTAAGTCCATTTCATCAGTCAATTTTATCATTTAAAGCATTTTTATAGATTTTAGTTTAATGTTGTTAAGTTCCATTTAGGATTTGATATCTTTAGTAACCATATAACCAAAATCTTTCATTTAAGTCACAAACCTTGATGAAATGTAATCTAATGAG
>BJCO01820588.1:0-17482 GCA_018326465.1 Flaveria floridana | reverse complement strand
TTTGGTGCTTTTGAGTTGAAATTACTCCATCCGAGCTATATCTCATTTTTGTCTGTTCAAAAATTTGAGAAAGTATCACCTGAGATAGCAGAGCAAGACAAGAAATATTTTCTTTCTATTATCAATGTGATGAATGCTGCCATGGAAAGAATCTCATTGAGAAAAGCTCTTGCGTATGCTAATATTGTGAAAAGAGAAATAAAAGATATTGAATTCATGAGAATTTCAAGAAAAGGAGTGTTAGAAGTTTATTGCAAAGAAAGCAGAAATCCTATTGAGTTGTATGCAAATGTTGACATTGCATGCTTATCAAAGGATACATTGGAAAGAATGAAGATAATGGAGATCAAAACAAATGAATCAAAGCCAGAACAAGCCGTGCTTGCTGGTAAATTTAAGTCATCAATTGAAAATGCTTTGAAAGAAAAGGAGTTGTATAAGAAGAAACCGATGTTCAAAGTAAAAGAAGAACCCGAAGACTTCTTTGAAGTTTAAAGATGAAAGATAGAAGACAAAGGATGAAGAGAAGAATGAAGATTGAAGAAAAAGAAAAATGAAGATATGAAGACAGAAGACTTTTGAAGACGGAAGACAAATGTAAATCTTAGGGGGAGTATTGTTAGTCCTCTAGAAAGATTAACATTAGTCTTAGTGTGTCTTTTACAATTTTGCCTTAGTGTAGGGACTAGAACTGTAAATAGATAGTCTTTTGATTGTTGATAGTATAAATAGCTTAGTCTAGAGTAGAATTTAGTATACGTAACAATTTTGTATGTGCTGATTTCTTACTCTTGTAATTGACTTTGCTATATCAATGAACTGCGAATTTTATTGATATTTGCTTGTTTTGATTACAATTGTTTGTGTTTCTTTGAATTGTTCATATAATTTGTTACAGATTGATGCATTTGATCCTATCAGCATCACGAATAACCTAGCAGAAAACTTATAACCTTCCAACTCTAGCTCACACTCCTCTACCACGTCAGAAATCCTGGTAGACTTACCAATGGCAGTTTCTACATGGAAGGGCTCATTAATCTTTCTACTCCTAGCGAGTAACTTATCATAGAAAGCAGTAAAAATGAAACTCCTACTAGCACCGGAATCAAAAAGCACAGAGGCACAAGTTTGGTTCACTAGGAATATACCTAACACAACGTCGGGATCCACCCTTGCCTCCTCTGTGGTCATCGTGAACGCCTAATCCTTATCCTTCTACCCCTCTTTCTCCTTCCTAGTCTCTTTCCTTACCCTGGAGCTCTCAGCCCTTGACTTCTTACAATCCCTGCTCAAGTGCCCCTCTTCACTATAGTTATAACACCTCATGACCCCACATTCCCTCACCACATGGTCAGGTCTTCCGCACTTGAAATAGATGTTCGATCCGCATTTACAATCAGCCACATGATTCTTCCCACACTTACCACACACCTTCACCACCACAGCAGTCGAAGTCGTCTTGCGACCCTCCAGCTTTGACTTCTTACTTTTGGGGGTGAATCCACCACTACCAAAGCATTTTCCATTCTAGTTCCTGTCACCACCACCCTTCTTACTCGCCTCCACCACGACCACCGCTTCTCGCTCATCATACAGTCTCCCCGCCAGATCAACCACCGACCTAACGTACTTGGCTGGGCAGCGATCAGATGTCTGCGAATAACCGCCGGTAGACCCTAAATATACCTCTTGATTTTTCATGACACGGGCGTCACCTGATCTGGCACCAGTCGTGTCATCTTGTTAAACTTCCTGTTATACTGCTGGTGTGTCATGGTCCCCGCCTCCAACTGGAGGAACTCCCTCTCAACCTTATCTAACTCCCTGTGAGGATAGAACTCCTCAATCACCAACTTCTTCAGTTCTCGCGCACTTCATCCTGCCAATGGCCCTACTACCCTTAACCTGGACAATGTTGTTCCACCAGCATATGGCTGAATCCATAAACGAGCGGGAGGCAAACTTCACATTTTGATCCTTCGACACTCGCTAAGATCAAGTACCGCGTCCATCTCCTTCACCTATCGGTGAGCAGCAGCAGCACTACCATTCCCATCAAATGTCAGGGGCCTGCATCTTTAGAATGCCCCATATTTACATCCCCGTGCAGTTTCCTGCATAGCTTAATCTTCCTCCTCATCATCACTGGAGACAACTGTCTCAGCCTCTGGTTGCTCCCTTCCACCTCTCTCGTCGTTCCCTCTCTCAGCGGCCTTCTTCCTTTCCTCCTTCTTCTTCTTCTCATCCTCCCTCACAGCTCTAATAACTTTGGTCACCATGGACACCAGAATCCTCTACATAACCTGGTGAACCTCCTCTAGTATCGCCTCTGTCACTGAGGCCCTCAAGTTAGCACTCTCATTACCACCTTCTTGGTGATGAATCTCGGGATCTTCAGGTGCCGTTTCGGAAGCTCTAGCCTTGTTCCTCGTGACCCGTGGTCTAGCACCATATCCACCACGTGCTCTTCCTCGGGAAGCCTTCGAGGATTTACCACCGGCCATCTCTAAATGCTATAAGATTTAAACACCAACACGATCATTCAAGGTAATAGCTCAGATTATGTCAAGTATAGTAATTTCCTAATTACAGTGGCCAGTTGTGATTAGCCATTTACTTTATTACTCTTCATTCCCTGAGCGTCTCCTATCCTGACTACATCAGTATCAAACCTAATTAAGAGCACATAAATCACATAACACGTGCACATACTTCATTTTCATTATTGCACGTAAAATGTTTACATGCATGCATGTAGCTACTAGGAGTGGCATCCCTTCCCTTTTCCATCCCATTCTCAGTTTAAGTTTGGGTTTTTGAAATATTTACCAAATTCTCTTAAACTATGTCTCTGATACCGTAAGTCCCCATTCCCGGGACGCTTACAGTCGGACATTCATCGCATAAAACATTTGCAGCGGAATTTAAACTTTTCATTAATAACAAAATCGAGTTAACATATCATATCATTTCATTTTACATCCCATAGGTTTCATGAACACGATATGTTTTCCCAAAATATGATGCCAGTCTTCAAACATATCCCAGTAGCTTATGCATCCACGCCTGCACCTCTTCCGCATCAATCTTTAGTTGTCAATTATTATGCATACAAAAGTCAGCGATGCTAAGTGAGTTCTAGTTTTATAAGTAAAATAATTTACTTTCGTATAAACATATCCTTTACTTTCGCACGTTATCATACATTGTATACACATTTAGATAATAATCATTATTATCTTCCATTATCGTTCGTCTTCGCATGTTATCGCACGATATCACAAATTTCATACTTTTAATCTTTAATCTAGATCATGTCTCATGCTATACCCCATCATTATGCACAAAGCAACTATCGTCTTGGGGTCAAGCGATAAGGATCTCATTTCCGTATATTATCGCACTTTATGGTACATCATTGCCAACCACAAAGGTTGACACCCCTGTGTGCATATTCAAGGGTTAGCTAAACTGCACATAGTTGAGGTAGCATCTACCTCATGGAGTTGTAAAACTCCATCATTCGCTTGCAAGACTTTCATTCGTTCATTACTTTCCACTTCCATCACCGTTATCTTTCACTTTCATTACAAAATACTTTACTTATTCATTCACACGTTTTTAGTAAAGTCACATCATAGAATACATAGTTTTGAAAACTATTACATCGTAGAAAGATAACATATCACAGCATACCACGCGAAAATTTACATACATCAACATTAACATCTCGCGTGAAAACGTAATATTTCACGTGAGAACAATGCATCACTCAAAACCTACATTTTTAAACATCAACCATCTCGCGCGAAACCATTTTGTCACACGAGAATATCATATCTCATCACAACCTTAACTCATGCGATAACTATGCTTCTCGTGCGCGAACCCTTCTTTTGCGCGAAACCTGCCAAATTCAAATTTCCTAATGTATGGCCTTAACTACTCGTGTGAAACCTACCAAATTCAAATTTCCTAACCTTTGTAACAGGGTTTAGATTGTAAATAGACAACTTAGACATGACATATTTTCAAAAGAATTTCAAAAGAGACTCACTAATCAATGTTGATCATCCCAGTAGTCATAATTAAATACTTAAATCTTTGTTCGTCAAAGGCTTTGGTGAACAAATCAGCATATTGTTCATTTGAATTAACTTTGACTTGTTTGATTATGTTTTTCTCATTTATATCTCGAATAAAATGATATCTGATTTCAATATGTTTTGTCTTGGAATGCTTGACCAGATTTTCTATGACTAAAATAGCACTCTATTGTCTATGTGGATAGAACTCTCCATGAAGTTAAAACCATAGTCTAACATCTGATCCTGAATCCATAGCTATTGAGAACAGCAGCTTGCAGCAATAATGTATTTAGCTTCAGCAGTAGATGTAGAGACACATGATTGCTTATTCCATTGCCAAGAGATGATCCTTCTACCAAGAAATTGATACCCTCCTAATGTGGATTTCTTGTTACTATTGCAGCCACTGTAATCACTATCGATGTAGCCCTAAGATTGAAATTCTTGTTCTTAGGATACCTAAGGCCTAGTTTGGGAACTCTTTTAAGATATCTAAGAATTCTTTTGATTGAAATTAGGTAAGACACCTTGGGAGCAGCCTGATAACATGCACAGATGCAAGTTGCAAACATGATATCAGGTCTGCTTGCAGTGAGATACATTAGAGATCCAATAATTTACCTATACTAATGCTGATCTATGTCCCACTCCTCAGAATCAGGACAAAGATTATGATTTCTTTGTATAGGTGTCTTAGCTTGTTTACAATCTTTCATTTCAAATCTTTCTAAGATATCCTTGACATACATAGATTGATTGATGAATAACCCTTCTTCCATCTGTTTCACTTCAATTCCTAGGAAGAAATCCATCTTTCCCATGGAACTCATTTCAAATTTCTTCCTCATGATGCTTTCAAAGTCTTTGCATAATTGGTTATTGGATGAACCAAATGTAATGTCATCAATATATACTTGTACGAGCAACACATTCTTCCCAGACTTCTTTATGAATAATGTCTTGTCTATGGTGCCTCTAGTGTAGCAATTCTTCAGAAGAAATTAAAACAATGTCACATACCACACCTAGGTGCTTGGTGTAACCCATAAAGAGCTTTGTCCAATTTGCACACATAGTTAGGGTGTTGTGGGTCTTCAAATCTAGGTGGCTGACATACATAGAGTTGATGGACTATGAAGTTTTTGGATGCTTCAAAGGCTAGGAAGATTCTTACAGCCTCAAGTCTTGCAACAGGTGCAAAGATATCAGTGTAATCTATCCCTTCTTCTTGTATGTACCTTGAACTACAAGTCTAGCCTTGTTCTTGATGATCAAACCTCTATCATCTTTTTTATTCCTGAACACCCACTTAGTAGGGACTTGACCAGGTGGCAATGGACATAGGTTCCATCTTTTTTGTCTCTTGAATTAAAGCAACTTGTCTAGGACATTCCCATTATGAGTTTGTCTTCTAGTTCTCACACCTTCTGAGACATCCCTAAAAATGTTCTTAGCTGGATGAGTGTTGTGAACCCTTAGTCTTGGAATCACATCTACTTGTATAGATAGATCCAAGTTTGAAGGGTTTTGCTCAGAATTATGAACATTGATTCTATCTAGTGTCTCATACTCATTCATTAAGAACTGATTGAATGAATAAGTGACAACAACAATGTTGTTTTGCTGTGAAGCAGTATTAACAGTTTCCTTTTCTTGCAGATTACTGTCTTCATCACCTTGGTGTTGAGAGTTGGAGTTGCCAGTTGATGAACTTTAAGGCTCCACTGACTAAAAACTTATTAAAGCTCCACCATTCCTGTCATATTCAAACTTTCAAGACATAGTAGTGGGAGCTTGCTTTTCATGTCTTCTTGGAGAAACTGGAATAGGTCTGGGTAACTCAAACAGTTGATCATCAAATAAATCATTTTGATTTCTTATTCCAACTAAAACATTCACATAAGATGGTTTAAAATAGTTGGGAAACAATTTTAAGTTAAAGATATGGTCAGGGCCATTCACCTTAACATAAAGAGTGTGCTTATTTATCAAACAATTGGATGATTCCTCAAATTATTCATTCTTAATGTTGTATGCTCTATGAGCTTTAAAGTTTGAAGAGTATCCAACAAATATAGCATAATCTGACTTTTCAGCAATTTTTGCCAAATTTTCTTTTGTGTTAAGTATGGTACACCTGCTGCCAATGGACCTTAGAAAGCCAATAAATGATGGCCTCATGTTCTATAGCTCATAAGGGGTTTTTCCATGGGGCTTAACAACAAAAACCCTGTTCTACACATAACATGCAATGCTAACATAGTTCTTGCAACCTCAATAAGTGTCATGTTCCATCTTTCAAGAACACCATTCTATGGAGGAGTTCTAGGTGTACTGTATTGTCTGGTAATCCCTTTTGAGTTACAGAACGAGTCAAGAACTTGATTCTTAAACTCAGTCGCTTGATCACTTCTGATTGTTTTTACCTTGTGATAAATTTTATTTTATATTTTAAGAAAAAAAGATTTTAACATTTCAGCGGTTTCATCCTTAGTTATTAAAAAGAATACCCATGTGAATCTTGTAAAATCATCAACTATCACAAGGCAATATGATTTCCTTCCAATACTCATTATACTTATGGGACCAAAAATATCCATGTGCAATAAGTGTAATGGAGTGGTGATGGAATTAACTTCTTTGGATTTGTGGGTTTCCTTATGCTGCTTTCCCTTAGGACAAGCAACATAGTTGTCTTTATAGAAAAACTCTTTTTTAGGCACTCTTTGTACCAACTTATTTTTAACCAGTTTATTCATGGTTTTAAAATTAACATGACACATTCTTTTATGCCAAAGAGTTGATTCATCACCATTTGTTTTGGAAAGAAAGCATGAAACTTCTCCTATTGGGGAAGCATTGTTCATATCCAGCTTGTTTATATCCCCTTTCCTGAGAGATCTAAGAAGCACTAATTCCTGAGGAACTGTCATCCCGGGTTAGAGGATAATGCACTAGTGCTCTGTGAGAAGCATTTGGTGCTTTTGATCAGAAAATTGAGAAACACTCGAGAGATTATGCTGAAGCTGTTTGACAAAGTGTACTTTGTCAACTTTTAACCTACCATTGGATACATTACCTCTACTAAAATGTATCATCCGGCTTCACCTCCGAAGTGAACAGGACCTCCATCAAAATATTGAAATTATGAAAGAAGATATTTGTTCCCTATCATGTGCTTGTAGCATCCACAATCTACAATCCAAATATTTCTGTTCTTGTCATGTGGATGTCCCTGCACATAAGGTGAAATGATTAGTTATTATTGGAAGCCCAGGCCTTATTGGTCTTGGGATCTTCCAATGTTGATGACATATTTGATCTTTCGTTCCATCCTATGGTTGATTAGTGTAGATGAGCGTGGAGAGGCTTGATCAGTATGACTTGCTTTCGAGGCTTTTTCGTTCTTAGAAGAAGTTACACCACATTTTTTTCCAAAGCAGTCTTCTTCTCGAAAGATTTCAAAGGATTTCTTTTATTCCTTTGTTTGGTCTTGTGCTTGTCTACCGAAGCTAATTTCCTTTCGGAAGAATGAGTTTCTACCGAAAGCAACTTGGCTTTGGAAACAAGCTTACCTTTCATTAACATTTGAACCATATGTTAAGGTCTAAATGTGAAATCTTCCTTGACTCGTTATTTCTTAACATTATTTCCATAACATGTGCTTCAAGGATTGTAGTACCAATCTTTGGTCATGTGCTAATGCAAGCCTTATAACTACTACTCTCACGCATGATATTTAAAGCATCCCACACTCCTTTGGAAGTACTATATTTCTTTACCCTTTTAAGCATATCCATCTTTAAGACTTGAGTGAGGAGTGAGTATGTCTTGATGTCAATCTTGATTTTCACGTAGTCCATATAATCAAAATTCAGAATAGGGTCTTTAACTGGAATTCTGATAGCATGATACTAATTAGCATCGAGAGCAGTAGGAATGAATGGACCTCTGCAGATTGAAATCTAATAATCTGCATCAACACCAATCATGTGGTTCTAGATTCTAATTTTCCAATGTTTAAATTCAGATATGTGCTTTAGCATCGGTGGTTTGGAATTATTCTGAAGCTCCAAAGAACATAGTGAATCCATGATTGAATTTATGGATTTTAACTTGTTTAGACAAGATTAGTCCAAATCAGGAACAAATGCGATGAATAGGGACTTCACATAAATACAATGAACAGTGAGTGTTCAAACAAGTGTGATGAACAGTTCAATAATAAGAAAATGTGTTGAACATGGGTTATTCAGGCAAATGCAATTAACATTATAGTATTGAGGCAAATACGATGCCTACTTGTTCAAGCAAATGCGATGATCTGCCAATAGTTCTCACTTATACACTCTGATTTGCAAGCTTTGTTTGATTTTAATTGTTTTCAATCAAATTAATAGTGAACTTCATCTCATGGTGAATTTGAAGGTCAATTCGTTGAATAATTCGAGTATTCCATGATTGATTACAAATTAAATGTGTAGAACACAATGAACGCAAATCAATTACTAGAATGATCGAGAAACAATAAAAAATAGTGGGTTTTGGAACAAATTCGAGAGCTAAGGCTCTGTTTCCAATTGACTAGGTTAGAATCAATGAGTATCGAGTATACTAATAGATATAATTGCATAATTGTAGTGAAATTACAGCCAGCAAAGATCAAAACACAATTGAAATTCTTATAAACTTCTTGTATATTAATAATAGACTGATCAAAATATAGTAAATTTTAAAAGTTTGTGAAGAGTTATGAAATTTGCAACAAACTGTTCTATTTATAAGCCATATACATTAGCTATACAATTGACTAAACTACCCTAAGAAATTACATCACATAAACTAATTTTTTCACATAATCTAATTTTTAAAAGTACAAAACCATGCAAGTATTTCTATTTTCTTCATTAGCATTTGTTTTAGTTCATCCGCATTGACAAATGCGGATGACCCAAACCTTGTCCGCATTTCTTTTGTTCTTTTTCTTAGCATGTGTATTAAGCATATGTGGATGGACAAATGCTTATCCGCATTTATCTAAGCCATCCGTATATGACTAATGTGGATGTATCCACGTATGACTAATGCGGATGTCCAATACTTAGACATAGTTCATTAGTTGCATTTCTCTTCAACACTCGTAATATTTTTTCGACAAGAATAATTTTACAATCACCACTTAAATTTGCATGCATAATCCTTTCGGGAACCAAGATATATGATACTTATAATATAAATTATATAATGTGAAGAATGATCTATGCTTTTTTTATGATACTTATAACACCATATTTATAAAACAACATGTTTTATGTAGCTTTAACGTAACACATTCTATGATACTTTCATGTTTTGTTAGCATGTAAAATAACATGTTCTGAGATGTGTTCAAGTAAAACAACACGTTTTGTGTTGTTTTCATGTAAAATACGATGTTATGAGTTGTTATCATGCTAAAAAGAACGTTTCATGTTGCTTTCACCTAAAACAATATGTGTTGTGGTATATAACATAGAATGATATGTTTTTAGCTGATTTAACGTAAACCAAAACATCTAGGTAAACCAACCAAAACATGTTATATTTATATGATATGCTGACATATAACAAAAATAGTTAAAAACACAAAAAGTGGCTCAAACAATATATAATAAAATAACCGGTAAACTCATAGTAAAACAACAACAACAATAACATAAAAAAACAAAATAGCGCATAACTAAAACAAAAAATAGAAGAATATAATGATGATGCCATTACATAATGTAATACATTGTTGTGTTGTACATGTCATGTCTAACATAATAATACCCTTTACACAGAGGGTAACCTAATGAATCCACTTGAATGATCCAAATGAAGTGCAATGTTAGTCAGTTTATAGCAATGTAGCACGTACTATGTTGTTCTCATGTAATACAGAACGTTATGTGCTATTTTCATGTGATGTTATCATATATAACATCATGTTTTTGTGTTTAATGTATGAAAGAAACGTAAAATTGTCAAAGGCGTGTTATATGATGCTTTCGTATAAAACATGTTATATGTTGATCAAACATAGAACAACATGTTTGTGTTGTTTTTTTTGTTGTTTCTTATATGTTTTGATGTCACTTAATGAAACAACAAAAATATCACGTACATAATAAAACAATAACCGATAATATAATAAGCTACAAAAGCAACACAAAAACAAATTAACACATTATAAACACCAATACCGAAGGAATATAATAATTAATAATTACATGATAAACTTAGTTGTAGATTCATATATGTCAGATCTAACATCATAGTGTTCATTACAATGCAAGTCAAACAAAGAGATGTTATCATTTTCAAAAAAAAAAAAATAAGATTACAAAATAAAATCAAAAAATATAAGATGTTACTTAATCAATACAAATAAAATAAAAAATGATATATAAAATCAATACAAATGAAATATAAAATCGCGTTGATAAATCGTGACCTGATGGTAACCTTTCTAACTAACTCTAAAAGAAATAAATTCCACTCATTCCATCTAAAATTTTATTAAAACTAAAATAGAAAAACTCAAATCCTCTAAGATATCAAGTTCTAATAAATATTTTCAGTTAGGAAACAGGCCAACACGAAGTTCACTAATCATAGAAACATTCACAACAAAAAAACAAATCTAAATCACCTTAAACAATTTTTTTTTTCCATTTCCTAATCGTGTCACAACTACAACAAAAACGAGAAAATCAAATTAAAAAAAGATAGAGTATAGTCTGATTTCCTAAATCCAAACATGAAACTAAATCGAATAAAGTAATTGGGTTAGAATCAATGAGGATCGCATGTAATGACGAATTTCAATGTTGGTTGTAGCGGAAATACAATAATCAATAATCTAATGCAACAGGAATACTCATATTGTTCATTATAATAAAACAAACAAACATACCCAGTGTATCCCGTTTAATAGCAGGGTCTGGGAGGGGTAGATGGTGGCAAGTCTTTCCTCTATCTTGGGAGATAGAGAGACCGCTTCCAAAGAGACCTCCGACTCGGTAACAATAGCAATAGGCAATAGGCAACATAATATATATCATACAACACCACGGTAACACATAAGAAGATAGAAATAGCATGCACCAAATAAGTGACCAGTTTCATCTATACATGGCAGAAGTCTAATAGCTATACATCAGGCGTGTCGTTTACTCTTCCTACCCACAGAACCCACTAGAAGTCCTTAATTTTAATTCTACACCTCCACGCACTCCTATCCTCGATCATGTGCTCAGAGAGGTGCAACTCTACCATATCTCGCCTAATTATCTAGTCCCACGTCAACCTCGGTCTTCCTCTACTCCTCCTACCCTTTAAGGTGATATTCTCTACTGCTCTAACCGGTGCCTGTATCGTTCTCCTCTTCACGTGACCGAACCATCTTAATCTTCCTTCTCGTATTTTACCCGTGATACACGCCACCTGTAGCCTCTGTCGAAACACGTCATTCCTTCTCCGATCCAGTCTTGTTTGTCCACACATCCACCTCAGCATTCGCATTTCCGCGATCTCTATTTGTCTCTCATGCGATTTCTCTATTTGTCTCTCATGCGATTATAATAGTGTTCATTATATATTGATCATAATCTTTCAATATTACAATAAGGGTTTTCGGTGTGTAAGAGTTTTCAAGGTTCTTAATATTACACAAAATATGAGTACTTTATCTATTTATACGTCTAGTACAATGACTTAAACACCATGGCACAAAATGTAGGATTTACTAGGTAAATAGTACAAAATAATTGTATAAGCATTAGGTTTTCTTCGGCAACATTTGTACATACAACATCTACATTTGTCTTTAAGGATATGTAAACCTTGGTCGTCTTTCTTCTATTTAGACATCAACATTTACTTTACTTCATCCGCATTAGTCTATGCGGGTAGACAAATACACACCCGTATTTGTCTATTTTCACCCGCAAAGACTAATGCAGTTAAACAAACACTTAGCCTATTTTTTTCATTCGTAATTCTTGAACCTTCATTCGCATTCATCCACACTTTGAATATTTCCAACTAGAACAACTATCCTATCACCACATGAATTGGCATGCATGATCCTTTCAGGGTCCGACAATACTCCCCCAACGATTATGTATAAATGATTTCATAAACATGGATGCCATTCATCGCACACCATGTAGCTTCCAACTTCGTGCCATCCCGAGCAACATCCCTTACCTGCCAAGTATTATGCATCAAAGTTAGTTTTGCTGAGTGAGTTTTAGTTTTAGGTAATATAAAAAAAATATATAAACTTTATCCTTCTTATAATAACCACGCATACATCATAATGCATAACATTTAAATAGTACATTTTGTTATAGAAAATTCTATCCTTCTGTTAAAACCTCGTGAAATCTTTACCATAGAAAAACGTATATTTAGTATTCATAATAGCCCCAAAACATAGAAAAACTTGTAAATAAGGGGATCTAAAACTCACCTGGTTTCAGTAAGTAGTTTCTCGTCTAAGCTTTCTAAAATAGGATAGCGGTACACGGCCTGCATATAAGTTAACACTCAAATGGGTCATTTTCTACCTAGTTTCGACAGTAGTTTCGCTGACAGTTTCTTCGTGTGGCAGTTTCGCTGCCAGTTTCGCATGGCAGTTTCGCCCAACTTTCGTTGGAATAAGCTAGATTCGCTAAATTTACAGATCTACCTATGCACTTGCGAAACTACCTGCGAAACTATAGTTTTGCAGGAAGGAGATTGCCTTAGTTTCGTAGGATGAACCCACGGTTTCGCAAGATACACAGATAGTTTTGCAAAACGCATAAAAATGACGAACCAACCCATTTTTAACCCAAAATCTCAACTTTTTACATCCAAATCCATAGTTTTTCATCCACAAAACTATATCTAAGCTTTTTACATAATTTCATACTTAAAAATGTGACCTTTATATGATTCTTTGCAACTTTGCAAAACCCAAAACCCTAGAATCTGGGTTGGACCTACAGAGGCATTTAGAGGTTTATTCTAACCTAGATTTCATACTCCTTTCTTGTGGTTTGATGCTCTAATACTCAGATCTTCAATTCCTTGCCCAAAGAAGCTCTAAATCTTGAGTTTTCTTTACCTTCTCTCTCTACTTTCTCTCTCTAGAAGTTGGTGGCTAGGGTTGCAAATGAAAAATATGATGGCTGGTATAGGTGGTTCAAGTGGCTGATTATGGGCCTTTAACCCCTTAATTCTCTTTGCCTATAAGACTAATTTGGCCCACAACCCATTAAACATCCTTTAACTAAGCCAATTATTATTGAATGGCTTGTTTTGACTCTCCGAGGCGTTACAAGTCTCCCCACTCATTTAGGTTTCGTCCTCATAATCTGTCAGTAATTAAACATTTGAGGATAATGCTGCCTCATCCCCTCCTTGGTCTCCCATGTAGATTAGGATCCCTTTCTGTGTCTCCACAGTACTCGTACTATCGGAACCACTTTAGTTCTTAAGTGTTTCTCTTTCCGATAAAGGATGGCCACTGGCTGGTCTACATAATTTAGTCGTTCATCCACATCAATGTCTTATAGCGGTACAATCACATCATCGTCTTCCAAGCATTTCCTTAGATGTGATACATGGAACATAGGATGAATTCAACTCAACTCATTGAGTAGTTCCAATCTGTCGGACACTTCTCCTACCCTTAATTTCCCTATGAACTCGTACAGAATGGCCTTATGAACCTTGGGCTTAATTTCCCTCGCTTGCAAAACCTGATAATCCCATTCTAAGGAGACACTTTCAACATCACCTTATCTCCAACTTGAAACTCAATTGGCCTCCTTCTTTTATCAGCATAGGACCTCTGTTGGTCCTTTGCTGTCTTCATAAAAGTCTTGATCTTTTCTAACTTCTTCGGCATGGCCTCAATGATCACGATACTTCCCAACTCCTTCTGCCTGATATCACCCCAACACACCGAGGTTCTGCATCGTCTCCCATATAACATTTCGAATGGTGGCATGCCTATACTGGCATGATAACTATTGTTGTAGGAGAATCCTGCTAATGGTAGGTGTTCATCCCAACTTCCCCTAAAATCAATAATGCATGCCCGGAGCATGTCCTCCAAGGTCTAAATGGTCCGTTCTGATTGATCGTCCGTCTTAGGGTAGTAAATTTTACTAATGTGTAACCTCGTTCCCATAACATCATGAAATTTCTTCTAGAACTTGGACTTGAACCGAGTGTCCCTATCAGAAACAATAGACACCGGCACACCATGAAGAGTTATAATCTTCTTGATGAACAGCTCTGCCAACCTTTCTGACGAGTAAGTCTATCGTATTAGTAGGAAGTGAGCACTCTTCGTCAAGCGGTCTAAAATCACCCAAATGGTATCAAATCCTCTCGCCGTGCAAGGCAATTTCATGATGAACTCCATGGTGATGTGTTCCCACTTCCATTCGGGTATATCCAAGGGTTGGATCTTACCGTAAGGTTTCTAACATTCAGCTTTCACTTGTAAACAAGCAGGCACTTACTCGCATACTCCACCACATCATGCTTCATCCTTGGCCACCAATAATCCTTCTTCAGGTCATGATAAATCATTGTAGCATCAGGATGGATGAAATACCATGTTTTGTGAGCTTCATCAATAATCCTCGCCTTCATATCCCTATAACAAGGAATCCACATTCGCCAGGATCGGGTTCTAACACCAAGGGCGTTCTCTTTTAAATCTATTACCTGCCACTTCATCTGTTCAGAGTTGATCCTATCTCCTTTCAGTGTCTCGTCTTTTAATTCTCTGATTTGACCCATGACATCTGGCGTCACAACCAGCTGGCAATCCTTCACCTGAATCGGTTCAGGTCTTTCTTTTCAACTAAGGGCATTAACCACCATATTTACCTTCCCCAGATGATAGTGGATTTCATAATCATATTCCATGATCAACTCTAACCACCTTCTTTGGCTCATGTTAATATCCTTTTGCTCAAAGAAATACTTTAGGTTCTTATGATCTGTGAAGATGGTACACTTCACCCCATATAAGAAGTGCCTCCAAATCTACAGTGCAAAGACCACAACCGCCACCTCTAGATCATAAGTAGGGTAGTTAACCTCATGGATCTTCAGCTACCAAGATGCATAGGATATAACATTTCCTCATTGCATCAACACTCAACCTAAACCCAAATACCAAGCATCTGAGTATACCACCAAGTCATCATTCCCTTCTGCTAATGTCAAGATTGGGGCTTGGGTTAACCTCGTCTTCAACTCTTGAAACGCACTGTCCTGCTCGGAACCCATTGAAACCTCACGTGCTTGCGAGTTATCTTAGTCAACGAGTTCACCACCATAGAGAAGTCTTGAATATATCTTCTTTAGTAACCTGCTAAACCCAGGAAATTACGGATCTTGGATGTTGTCCATGGGAATTCCTATTGCATTACAGCTTCGACCTTCATATGGTCCACCATTATTCTTTTAGGGATAACCACGTGGCCAAGAAATTGAACTTCTTGTAGCCAAAATGCACACTTAGAGAACTTCACAAACAACTTCTCATTTCTAAGTTTCTCTAGTACCTCTTTGAGATGGCAGGCACACTCCTTTTCGCTCTTAGAGTAGATTATAATATCGTCAATGAATATGATCACCGATCTGTCTAGCATCGGTCGGCATGGCCAATTCATAAGGTCCATAAAGGCAGCGGGCATGTTGGTTGAACCAAAAGACATCACGAGAAACTCGTAGTGTCCATAACGCATATGGAATGCTATCTTAGGATTATCTTGTTCTTTCACTTGTAGTTGATGGTAACTAGATCGCAGGTCTATCCTTGAAACCAGGTGGCACCCCGAAGCTGATTGAAGAAGTTGTCGATCCTTGGTAACGGCTACCAATTCTTTATGTTCAGCTTATTGAGCTCGCGATAATCAATGCACATCAGCATCCTGCCGTCTTTCTTCTTGACGAATAAAACCGGAGCACCCCATGGAGAAATGATTCGTCAGATGAAGCCTTTATCCCATAAATCTTGCAGCTGAGCCCTCAACACTACCATCTCTGAAGGAGCTAAATGATACGGTGCTTTAGCGATAGGATGTGCTCCTGGTAGCAAGTCAATCTGGAATTCGGTCTCGCGGTTGGGTGGCACACCGGTCAGGTCTTCAGGAAAAAAGTCCAAAAAATCATACACTACTGGCATGTCAGATAATTGTGGCTCTGGCACATCCACATCCATTACATAGGCCAAGTAGGCGTTGCACCAACGTCTCAAGTATTTTTCAGCTGTGATCATCGACACCACCTTCGGTACATAACACACTCTATCCCCACGAACCGTAACAGAACTACCATCAGGTGCTGTTAGATGAATTATCTTATTACTACACACTATATTTGCTTCATAGTTAGCTAACCAATCCATGCCTAACACTACATTAAAACCTCCTAGGGCCATAACATGCAACCTAGCAGGGAACTTACAATCTTCAAACTCTATCAGGCAATCCTCTACCACCTTCACCACCTTGGTGGACTTCCAATGGTTATTTCTATATAAAAGGGCTCGGATATCCTACTACTCTTATTATGCAACAAACAAAAAAAGGCAGTACACATAAAACTTCTACTGGCACCCGAATAGAAGAGCACAGAAGCATACAATTGGTTTACCTGACACCACTTCAGGGTCCACTCTGGCATCTTCCTAGGTCATGTTGAATGCCTTTGCCTTTGCCTTGATGCTCTCAATCTTCCCTTTCTCCCCCATCATCTGGGTCCCTGAGCTTCCTGCTCCACCTTCTTACAATCCCGGCCCAAGTGGTCTGCTTCTTTCGTATTGGTGACATCTCAGTACCCCGCACTCCTTAGCAATAATGGTCATAGCCCCCGCATTTGAAGCACCTATTCATCCCCAATCTGCATTTGCCCATGTGACTCTTCTCACACTTCTTACACCCTATTTGGTCATTCCCATTCCTCTATTCTGGGAGATGGTCATCGACCCTCATCCCCTTCTCCCTAATTACATAGTTGTCATTCCTAAATCTCTTCCTGTTACCATTCTTATTCGAACTCCTCTCGACCTTCCTCTAAACTGGCATCGGGTCCATCTCATTATACAATCTCCCTTGCAAATTTACCATTGACCTAAACGTGCCGGGTCTCACGTCTATCATGTTCCTCCTAATGCCCACTGGTAAACCTTCTGTGTATCTCTTAATCTTCTTGAAATTTTATTAAACTTAGAGGTGTACTCTTGATGACTCATGATCCTGACCTCCAAATGCAAGAACTCCTTCTTAATTTTGTCCAACTCTCAATATGGATAATACTCCTTTAGCACCAGCTCCTTCAAATCCGACCACCTT
>BJCO01820559.1:0-14030 GCA_018326465.1 Flaveria floridana | reverse complement strand
GAGATTACTTAAGAAATCTCGGGTTTCATATGCTTCAGCAGCAATCATAGTAAAGTTAGGCAATGTAAGGAAAGCTTGTATTTTGTAATCGGGTCAATGATGTAATAGCTTTTATGATGAAATGAGAATGTATATTTTATCAATTCCGCTGCGTTATTTTATGGTTATATACTATATGTATGTTAAATGTGCAATGAATGACCAACCGTAAGGTGCCCGGGATCGGGGTCTTACAACTAATAAAACTTTATAAGTTTATTAAAATTCATTTTATAACTTTATAAGTTTTAATAAAGTCTTTTCCATTTAGTTATTTTTTATAACATGATTAATAAACTTTATAATTTTATAAAAAAGAATTATTTATAAGTCAACGAGTTATTATAAGTTGTTTAAATGATAAATTGAATAAATCAATTCACGATATTGTTTAAACTACACGTCTAATCTATATAATTCATTAATATAAATAAAATAAGTTAAATAAAGAAATTCATATTGTATGAAAGTTCGATTTTAGTTCGGGTTTATAACTTGAAAATGGCGGATGTTACATCATCAGCATTTAGGAATGCGCACACGTTGTGCTCTTTCGCAAACCTATTCGTCATCTGTACATAAGAACAATGAGGAGTATGTTAGTATCAGTGGTGCAGGCATGAATACGAACAGTGTTAACGATAATCATGAATCAAACCGTTCATTATTGATGATTATGACATGATTTACCTTCAAAACAATAGTCTGTGATCAAGATTATATGTTTGTTTTGAAGTTTTAAGTTGGTAATTTTGAATGTTTGTGGAAGGGGGAAAAGGGAGTGCGTTTTTCTAGGTCTGAAAAAGTGCTCTGAAAAGGGTGAATAATGAAAGGTTTTTACGTGAAAAACATCATTTATACTCTCGGACACATTAATTTCATTTATCTAAGTAAGTGGGTCCCACTTCCTTTTTACCCCTTTCCGTTGCGTTGGTTTATTCCGAAGATTTCATCTCTTCTGCAGGACAACCGCGGAACCACAATATCTGCGGATGCCTTAACATCTGAAGAAAGCATTTTAAATAAATGTATATCAAGTGTATCACTCTATGAACATGGATTATACTTTCAAAATTATCAACACATCCGTAGTTTACAAATTCTACGGACGGTCATAATTTAACACATTTTTACTGTTGCTTCTGCTGATGCTGAAATTTCATTGTTGCTTCTGCTGATGCTGAAATTTCACTGTTGCTTCTGCTGATGATGAAATTTCACTGTTGCTTCTGCTGATGTTGAAATTTCACTGTTGCTTCTGCTGATCATGAAATTTCAAATGTGTGATTCTAGTCAAGTGATAGAACCAATTATTGTTGTTGAACCTTGTAGACTTTGTTTTCATGACAATTGAGAACAAGAAGATTTGAAACTCTTCCTATATCCTGCAGCCAATTAGTGCTCAAGATCCAATTCCTTCAAAGATTTCTTTGATTAAACTTCAGATTTTATTGATTTTCATGCCTTAACTACTCCCCCTAAATTTGTGCTTAATGATAAGATTTAACATTTATCATAAATTTATGAAGAAGAATAGCATGAAAGACATATGACAGTCCAAAAGTGATATAATCAGTTTAAAAAATACATGCTACTAAATATAATGAGATCATACTATGACACTAAGCTTCTTCTCTGTTTGATTTGTTTGATGAGATATGAATCTGACGCAGCACCCGATTGCAAGTATATATTTCCACTTAAATCCATACAAGAGCATTGTATCAACTAGGCATGCTATTTATCATGTTTTAAGATTTATTAATGATTAACTGTTATGTGCTCCCCATTCAATTCTCATTAAAGTTTGTCCTACGTTTGTGAGTGAAATCATCACTTTTTCACACTGAGGGACTATGTATATTAAGTTATAAATTCTATCTTAAGACAGCTTTGCAGTCTCATAAATGCTTTGTTGTTAATGCTCTTTTAGATAATATACAATTGATCATAACGGATTCTTTTGAGAGCTGAAATATGATCCTCATAAGGTCACCAGGTCTTTACTCACGTAAAACAGAGGTTCCTTCAACCCAGGTCTTTGTTTACACAAAACAGATGGAGGATGAAGATCATACTCTAAATCATAAACCCAGATCTTTGTTCATACAAAATAGAGGGAATATGATTTGCAAAGATAGAAGTTTATAAAGTGTTTTACATAGTGTGCTTGGGTGAGTGATTTAATCATATCAGGATAAGACTTACTTGCTTGATCCTTAAAATGGAGTTCCCACAAACAGTTTCCTTGTCATTATGTTTGGCATGCTCTTAGTGTAGTTTCCACTCAAGATGAACCTACTCACATATCAAAATACTTTTGATCAGATTTAAAGTTAGTTGATTGCAGGAAGTAAGCAAAGGCATAGTGTACTATCATTTCCCAATAATATCACATGTTGAAACAAAAGACACAACAGATTACTATATACAAGGACAGTCACATGCTTTTCTTATAATGAGTTAATCTAAGTTAATCATACCCAAAGACTCAATTAGAAAATTAAATCTAACTTAATCAAATTCCTCCCCCTTGTGAATTACGAATCAAACATGTAAGAGAGATGGTCGTCAGGAGGCTGTGCATTTTGATGAGATCACCGCCCGACTGAGGAAGCTCAGTTATGGGCTCAGCATCGACCACTGTGACCCGGTGCTCGTGTCCCAGAAGGTGTGCGCGGGTGTGTACAAAGGCGTCACCACCAGCCAGCTTGATGAACTCGCTGCTGAGACCGCTGCTGCCATGACTGCTAATCATCCTGACTGTGCCTCCCTGGCTACTAGGATTGTGGTATCGAATCTGCATAAGAACACAAAGAAATCATTTTCAGAAACAATTAAAGATATGTACTCTCACATCAGTGAGAGATCTGGGCAGAAGGCCCCTCTTGTTGCAGATGATGTTTATGAAATCATCATGAAGTATGCTGCTAGGTTGGATAGTGAGATCATATATGATCGGGTCTTTGATTATGACTATTTTGGATTTAAAACCCTTAAGAGATCATATCTTCTGAAGATCAATGGGAAGGTTGTGGAAAGGCCTCAACATATGCTGATGAGGGTTGCAGTTGGGATCCACAAAGATGATATTGATTCTGTAATCAAGACATATCATTTGATGTCACATAGGTGTTCACTCATTCTTCTCCCACCCTTTTCAATGCAGGGACACCAAGGCCTCAATTGAGTAGTTGCTTCCTCTTATGCATGAAAGATGATAGCAATTGAAGGCATATATGACACTTTTAAGGAATGTGTTGTTATCAGCAAATCAGTAGGTGGAATTGGTGTTTCTGTTCATAATATTCATGCAACTGGAAGTTACATTCGTGGAACAAATGGCACATCCAATGGCATTATCCCAATGTTGCGTGTATTCAATGATACTGCCCGTTATGTTGATCAAGGAGGCGGCAAAAGAAAGGGTGCTTTTGCTATTTATTTGGAGCCATGGATGCTGATATATTTGAACTTCTTGATTTAAGAAAGAACCATGGAAAGGAAGAACAACGGGCCCGTGATTTATTTTATGCTCTTTGGATACTTGATTTGTTTATAGAAAGAGTCCAGAATAATGGGACTTGGTCTTTGTTCTGCCCAAATGAGGCACCTGGTTTGGCTGATTGTTAGGGTCGGGAGTTTGAGGATCTCTACACCCAATACGAAAAACAGGGGAAAGCTAAGAAAGTTGTCCAGGCTCAAAATCTTTGGTTTGAAGTTTTGAAATCTCAGATAGAAACAGGGACCCCTTACATGCTCTTCAAGGACACATGTAATAGAAAAAGCAACCAACAAAATCTTGGTACCATAAAGTCTTCAAATCTGTGTACTGAGATTATTGAGTACACAAGTCAACAGAAACTGCTTTATGTAATCTTGCATCCATTGCATTACCTCGATACGTGAGAGAGAAGGGAGTTCCAGCAGAATCTCAACCATCAAAGCTTGTTAGCAGTAAAGGGTCGGCCAACAGATACTTTGATTTTGACAAACTGGCTGAGATCACATCAATTGTTACCATAAATCTGAACAAAATTATTGATGTCAACTATTATCCGGTGGAAACTGCAAAACGGTCAAATTTACAGCACAGACCCATTGGCATTGGGTTCAGGGTCTTGCAGATACTTTCACACTTCTTGGTATGCCATTTGATTCCCTAGAGGCTCAACAATTGAACAAAGACATATTTGAGACCATATACTACCATGCTCTGATACCACCTGTGAATTCAAGGATGTCAATTCAGAAATTATCAGTATTAAAATAACGACAAGTTAATGAATGTGGAATAGTCATTAACTGTTGTTTAATTGGTTTTTGATTGATAATTAATATCAAATATTAAATTTAATTATGATGAACACAATTATGAAAACACAGTAAATACGGACACAAGAATTAATTCAAATGTATTTTATTAATAATGATTACAAAAGAATAATTATGAATGCTATAAACAATGAATCTTGAATCGTATTGTTGTTGTTGATTTGACGGCGTCTAGGGTTGAAAGGTGATGTGATATGCGACAGCCGTAATATTTCTTATTGTGTTCTTTTTGATGTGAAACCTAGGACTCATATTTATAGACACTTTGAGTCAGTTAAGGAAACACCGGATCTTTTGGGATTTGAAATTGACTTGTTGACTTGTTGACTTGTTGAATTTGTCAATTTCATACAAGTGTCTTCGTCTTCCGTAGGAAACTTGTTTTCCGCAGGAACTCTTGTTCTTCCATAGGAAACTTGTTCTTCCGTAGGAAACTTGTCTTCCGCAGGAACTCTTGTTCTTCCGTAGGAGCTTGTACTTCCGCAGAAGTTCTTCACTTTATCTTGAGATCATGTGAATACTAATGTTCCTTCATGAAAGTCTTGTAGGAATTATATCTACGGATTAACAAAATTGTTCATCCGTAGATGTTTCTTACACTTAGCCAATTACAGGAATTCTCCAAGTATATTATTTTTGCCTGTCATCATACACAAAAGCAACACATATATATGTGGGTTAACCTATATACTCAATGCATATATATGTATGCTGATAATCAGTTACAATCATTTATTACAAGAATTGATTAAAGTTCTAAGCCTATACAAATTGATCTAGACCTATTCTTCCTAGATCTAACACAAATGTTATAAGATACGTGAGTTCTAGAAACATTTCCTTTTATTGAATTTATAAGAAGCTCATTTATGCTTTGTTGTCTTCATACCAAGAAATGAAAAATTAGTCTCCATATAAAAGCTCAAAGTTTTCTACTTTTGACAGCTAAAGTTGGTATTTTAGATTTTGGCACCTAGTATGCCCATGATATCCCAATGGCTGAGAGAAAATTATTGGGTTAATCTTGTAATTAGTTAATACTTAGAGGAGTTAATTCGTAAGTTTGGGTATTTGTTTTATTGAGTCGGTTATAAGTTTGAGTTAGATTAACTTTAGAAGTCAGGTTCAACAAGAAAGGCTTTTGTTTTTTATTAGTATAAATAGGGAAGAAGCCTAGTTTAAGTTTAATTCTTGTACCAATTCTTATTTTCAATTCAAGTGTCAATCAAATTGTTTTGGTAAAGATGAAAATGTTTTGGTCAAGAATCTGTTTCTATACTTTCTAACTGTTTTGGCAAAAGTGTTGCTATTGTTCTTTGTTCTTCAATCTGATTCAAAGGGCTAAACCATCAATTGGTATCAGAGCTTTAGAGCTCGATCGGAAGAACCAGCGATTACAATCAACAATAAGAAAGAGTTTTGCAGAAAGTCTTGATCGTCAAAGGCCAGCGATCGAGAAAGACCTACAACGGGTTCTAAAGATTGTTGATCACAATCGTGGTTGTTGGGGAAGATTGTTGTGCAAGTCTGTGGGGATTCAAGAAGGTCGGAACCGAAGGGTAGGTTCGATAAAGCTACTGCGATCGAACAACCTGTTTAAGATCAAGATCAAGAACATACCGAAGGCCGGGTTCTGATCAAGATAAAAGGGCTTGAACGCATCAAAGGAGTGCAACAATCAAGAATGTTCTAATCAAACCAAGACCAAACTTGAAGGTGTAGAGAAGCATCGAACAAGATTCGTGTGAAACTGTTTTGTTCAAGAAATCAAGAACAACAGAGAAAGATTGGAGGGTAAGGAACCAAGTTTGAACGGAAACTATAAACGTGAGTAAGAAGTAGTCAATCTTGTGTTTTCAAGATTAATTCAAGACCGAAGACAACGCTTACTTACAGTAGAAGAAAGCGATCCGGTTTCATGGGGGAAGAAGCAAACCGAGTTGTTGTTACAAAGGAGCAAGTGCCGAGTCTTCCATGTCCAATTCTTATGGGTATGAACTATGTTGTGTGGGCTGGGCGATGAAGATGAAGGCCATCTTCAAGGTTTACAAGGTATGGGATGCTATTGACCCAGGAAGTGTTATTGATACTCACAAGGATTCCATTACAGTAGCTTTGCTATTCCAAGGGGTAACTGTGATTCAGTAAAGAAGATGTGGGAAGCAGTGAAGTCTCACAATCAAGGTGCTGAACACGTGAAAGAAGCAAGACTTCAAACCCCTAATGTATGAATTTGAGGGTTTGAAGATGAAAGAGCCGAGTACAATCGTTGAGTTCACAAGAATGATTTCAGGGATTGCCATAAATTCTGCTCCTCTTGGAACAGTGATAGGAGGAGAAAAACTAGT
This sequence comes from Flaveria floridana, assembly GCA_018326465.1. Taxonomy (NCBI): domain Eukaryota; kingdom Viridiplantae; phylum Streptophyta; class Magnoliopsida; order Asterales; family Asteraceae; genus Flaveria; species Flaveria floridana. The sequence continues at coordinate 7,308 of BJCO01820559.1, read as the reverse complement.
CAAAAAGTTTTTGAATGGATTGCCTAAGAAGTATATCCACATGGTTGCTTCTATTGAGCAAATGGTGGATTTGAAGACCATTGGGTATGACGATGTTGTGGGTCGACTCATAGCTTATGAGGAACACATCAACCTTGAAGAAAAAGAACAACAGGTTAGAAATGATCAATTACTACTCACTTATGATGAGTGGGAAACCAAGAAAAAGGAAAGAAAAGAGTACGTTCGGGACAGAGGAATGGTCGAGTCTAACCAAAGAGGTCGGAGTCGTGGTCGGGGAAAAACGGTGGATCAAGATGGAGACAAGGAACCAGAACAAAGGCAAAGGAAAGACCGTTCAAAGCTGAGATATTTCCGATGTGATGAGTTAGGACATTTTGCTTCGGATTATCCTACTAGTAAAAAGGATGAGGTGAACTTGACCCGGTATGAAGATGGACCAGCTCTTATGTGAAAGAGGAGAACATTACAAGATTAAAGGGGTGATTGTTAGGTTAATTTTATAATTAGTTAATACTTAGGGGAATTAATTCGTAAGTTTGGATATTTGTTTTATTGAGTCGGTTATAAGTTTGAGTTAGATTAGCATTAGAAGTCATGTTCAACAAGAAAGCTTTTGTTTTTTATTAGTATAAATAGGGAAGAAACCTAGGTTAATTCTTGTACTAATTCTTATTTTCAATTAAAGTGTCGATGAAATTGTTTTGGTTAGGAATCTGTTTCTATACTTTCTAACTGTTTTGACATAAATGTTGCTATTGTTCTTTGTTATTCAATCTAATTCAAAGGGCCAAATCATCAATTAAAATGAGAAACGAAATATAAATATACTGCAACACACATTTTTTAATATTATAGTATGAGAAGTAAAATAGAATTCAAATGTATTTCCTTTTTCTTGGATCGTTACAAATATTTTTTATAAACTTACAAAAAAAATATTAACACAAAAAAAAGTTGTGTTTTTTTAACTTATTATACTTTTTCAAGTACAATAAGCAAGGAAAATATTATACAAACTACATTACATTACGTTTGTAATATGCACGTACAGTGATCAATGACAGATGATTTGAATTTAAATTTCAAATTTTAGTTGGCAGGTATTTTATAAACAAAACCGTCTCTCCTGTCATACGGTCTCTATCTAAGACCTACATTCAAAACTATACTAGCGCTTGGAGAACAACACAAGAATCAACATGGACATTGATACAGCGATCTTGAATCCCGAGCTTTCCCAGAAATTATGATTATCACCGTTGGCGGAAACTCCACCGTTTGCAGCACTCTTTGCTGATGATAGTTCTTCTTTCAGTTCTTTCAAAGTTTTGTCTCGCCGCTCTCCCATCTGCAGCAACAATAAACGAGTCTAACAGGTTGCCAAAAAGTCGTTATCAAGTTATATGCATGTTAAACGGATTGGCAGTTTGTAATAGTTGGGTTAAACATGTTGTTAACGGGTTAGCAGGTCCACCTGATTAAATTATTTTAAACATTCAGCTCACACACTTCAAACCTATTCCTAAATCTACAAAAAAGTTCACCATAAAACTAGAACCTCAAAACCTCTTTACTACACACCATAATATCCCTAGACTACAAGCCCACCTAGTTATAATTAACATGTTAAACTTAAGAACCAAAATACAACCTGTTTATTAAATGAGGAACCTAAACTAAATATGCGTCCTACTTCCACTTATGGCAGAAATTGTCACCTCTAAAATTATAACTCAAGACTAAAGATCCTTCATTCTTGCAAACAACTTCAAACATGTAACTAAAGATGTGTATATAGTTTAGTAGCATTAGCATTTACCCTTTGAAGTTTTCGGGTTTGAGCTCGAGCTTCATGAAGACAAAACTCCAGTTTAAGAACCCTTTTCTTCAAATCCTGATCGGCTCTACGATGTTTCTCCAACTATCATACAAAAGAAAGGTTTCGACTGAATACTAAAAAATAATTAACAAGAAATATGTATAACTTTATGCATACTTGTGCCTCAAGATCCTTGGTTTTGAGCTTCCAATGTGCAGAAGTAACTCTTATTTCATCTCTAAGCTTGGCTATTTCATCATCTTTGTCTGATAAAAGTTTGTTCATCTTGTCAAGGTTTCTAGGTGAAACCTCATCAAGAATCTTCCTCAATTCACTATTATTATTGGCTCCAGATTTGGCTAGAGCTTGCATGATGTCATTCTCAACTCGCATGACTTCATCTTTCAGTTGTTTTTGCGACGATTCCCGTGACTCAAGATCCTTGCGCAGAAGATCTAGCTGCTCTCCCAGCTTATTAACACGAGCTTCATGCTCTTTCAGTGACTTCTCCTTTTCATCCAGTTCCTTTAAGAGAGCCTTGCATTGAAGCTGTGCAGATTTAGCAGAAGCTGCACTTGCTTCTGCCGTTGCTTTTGTCGATGAAAGCTGTGATGTGAGAATGTCCAGTTCCCGCAGGTACTGCAATGTATCAATATCCAGTCACGCGATGTTTTGAAAGTAATTATGTCTTTATATGATACTGAAGAACCAATAGCGTAATCAGGTAGTAAAAATAGTGTTAGGATCCGCTTGTACTGTCTCAAGTAGTAACAATCATAGAGTCAAAATTCAAGTTTTTGGCATAGTCTTAACTGTTTAAAATAAAGTATAGACTGTTCTTGATCAAGAAGATGAGGTATGCACGCTCTAATCCCCCTCCACTGTTCAAAGCGCAGGTGAGGGGAGGGGAAGGCGGCCGGCGGGCGGGCGCAGGTGGGGAAAGGCGGCCGGCGGGCGGGCGCAGGTGGGGGAAGGCAGCGGTGGCGGTTGGGGGCAGTGGTGAGAGGATAGGGGGCGACGTTGGGGACGGCGGAGGGGAGGGCTGTGACGGGGGCGGCCGGCGGCTCGGAGGGCGGCGGCCGGAGACAGGGTGTTCGGGCGGCTGCTGGGAGGAGAGGAGTGGCAGGGGTGAAAGGTTGAACACAAATGAAGAATAACAAGTCTGAAAGGGTTGGGTGTAAAGAGGAGAAGAGGTTTGATGAAATGTCTTCCCGCCTGAAGACACTAGTCCATGTCTGCACCAAGAAGATCTCGCGCAGACGTTTTTTAATGAAACGTCTTCCAAAAAACAAACAGTCTGCGCACTCAAAACCTCTTCCCGCGTCTGCATGCGCGCAGATGAAGAGGTGGGGAAGAGGTTTTTTTAAAAAACAAACACCACCTAAATGACCAAAAGTGACAATTTTGTGAAGAAAGCAAAAGGGATTTGTGAAATAAAGTAGAAGCCTTTCAAATTAATTTGATTAGACACAAACTCCTGAAAATTTACATGATATCATATTTACCCAGCAAAAAACTAATATAAAAAATGCTCATTCTCAAATTTCATGTTTACTAATTTCAGTAAATACAGTTTATAGTTAAACCATTGTATTATTGTTTTTTTCTCCTTCACTCCAAACTCTCATAATTAAGTGCATGTTTTTAAGGGAAGCGCATACGTGTGTGTGTGTATCATAAATTTAAAAGATATATTTGATATTATAAAGTTTTTGTTGAGTAAATATTATAATACTAAATTTTGAGGAGATATACGAAAACTGAATTAATCTATCTATGGTAATTACCCTTAGCTTAACATTGTTGAAAAGCTGATTATCAAAAAGTGATTAATTGACCTCAAATAATCAGAATCAAAATATGTTTATCTAAATATTAACAGCATATTGTTGTGATTAAAGTCAAAATAACCATTTACTAGATCCAAATCCAGATACCCCTAACAAAAATGGTAATTTTAGTTATTCCTTCATATGGCAGTTTGCATACTAAAATCAGAAAAGTGATTGATACGAAAGTGAAACTAAGAAGTGCCTACAGTTAGGTTAGATCATTTAATACAGAATGTGGAACCATGCTCAATAACTCGGAATATACATCCATCCAGGGCATTACAGACTTAGAAATATTTCTGGGTCCATGCACGTTATTATCTTATTTATGGCCTTGCCCGACCGACATTTAAACAACATATGTCAAGTGGGCATCAGTTATCTCTACAACCATCAAGTTTTAAGGTCGATATTTGATAATCTTTAATGAGTTAGTCTGTTGACAGGTTAAATGTAAATAATCATCCTGTGTCATTGCTCGTGTAAAATTAGAGCAACGGTAAGGCTGTTGACATGTGACTTAGAGATCACAGGTTTGAGACCAGATGCATAAAAATACTCATCTGTTATGACAAATTTTGTTGATGAGTAGATGCATTTTCTTCAAGAACTTGTATAGCTTCATTCAATTTGATAATACAAGTATAAAACTTACCATGTTATTGAGTTATGACCAAAAAATGGTAGAAAAGAATGAACCAGGAAGTTAAAATGCAAGGATATGATGGTTGTGTTGATCAACCATCATTTATCCACAAGAGCCATAACTAAATTACCCCCATTATTGATCTTATCTACAATACCCCACAAGGAATTATAAGTGGAACATGTGGCCAAATAGGTAATTTCCAGATTATCAAAGATTTGCAAAAGACAAAAACTTTTTGAACCATTCATAAGATAAAACAAAGCCATAAAGTGAAACCACAATATGTTCCTTGTAATAATAATAAAAAAAACAATAAAAGATTGATTAGATATCATAAATTTGTCTAAATCTGTGGACTAAAGAAGATCAAATCAAGCAAGAATCACAGTTTTTAGTGTGTGTTTTTGTAGGTGTGGGTGGGTGAGAAAGTCAAACCTTTGCAGCATCAGATGATGATGCTTGAATCTGCAGATTTCTCTCATCTAAACTCTCTTGTAATCTTGAAATCTCTTCTTCCATGTGTTTAGCTCTAGCTTCTGCTTCCTGTGACAAAAATGGATCAAATCAACCAAAAATACTCATGTTGACTTCAATTCATGAATCAAAAACCAACAACACATGCCTGTCTGGTTAAGGATTCTTTAGCAAATGATTCTTCCTGAGTAGATAGACGGCATCGGACATCCTTAAGCTCTGCAGCAAGTGACACAACATTTCGGCGAAAGCTCTGCTTCTTCTCACTCAGATCCATCAATAATGGATCAATCTCACGCGTTGATGTTGTAGTAGACATCTTCTGATCAAAAATTGAAATCTGTACGATTGGTTGATGCTGTAAGATCAAGATTCAAGCCCATGAAACAACCCTCTTCCTACTCCTTCCCGTGCAAAAATCTGACCAAATAGCTTGTTCTAACATGTGAACAAAAAGTAACACCTGTGACTTCTTTTACTTCAAAAGGGATTCAAAGAAAGTAGAAAAATAATTTCTATATATGCTGTTTATTTAAAATCAAAGTTTGAAACTGAATGAATTGAGAGAGAGAGAGAATTAATAAAAAAAAAAAAAAAAAAAAAACAAAGGAACCTGTCAATTTAACAAGAAACCCATCATGACCGCACATTTGGCATCTTAAATAATTAAATAAAAAGGGTTCAACACGTGAAAGGGAAATTAATATTTCACCCAGAAATTAATACCTCAGATGTCGACTGGATGGTGGGTCAAAACTGATTAACATGGACGATGGTGAAAAATTGTAATTATGAAGCGTAAAAAGAATAAAAAAAATGAAAAACAAATTGGGGTTGAAGTCCAACTCCAAATTGATGTGAGAAAACCTAGATTGAGATTGAGATGGAAAGAGGCATGTGGAATGTTGACATGGACGAAACGTAGATGATAAATCAGCATAGATGGAAACAGCCATGAAAGGTAGATGAGAAATCAGCGTAAATGGGAACAGGCATACGTAATGAAAAGGAAGAGCAGTTGTGATGAAGAAATCAAATCAAATCAAATCAAAGAAAGTATGAAGAAGAAGAAGTTGTAGTAAGCTGAAAGAGAATTACCGGCGGCTATGGAGTTGAGATTTGAAGGGAGTTGAGTTTTGATGAGGTGTGAATGAATTCAATAGAATGAACTCAAATCATCAAGGGGGGTTGAAACTAAAGTTGAAACAAAAACCGAGGCTATAGCTATAGCTAATTAGCTATAGGGCGATAATAGGTTGGGTTGACCGTCAGCGCGGCAAAATCAAAATTTTTAATTTTGGGTGACCTTTGGCATGTTGTGTTGTGGCCCGCAAAACCTGTGCTTCTACTTTGTTATTGCATTTGCATTTGCATTTGCATTTGCATTTGCATTTGCATTTGCATTTGCATTTGCATTTGCATTTGCATTTGCATTTGCATTTGCATTTGCATTTGCATTTGCAACGCATCTTTTTTATATTCAATTCGCTTTAACAATTCAATTTACCCTTAGTTTTGACTCATACTATCAAAGTGGTGCGGTACGGTACTACTTTGTGTAATACTGCGTCTCCAAACTTTCTTACATGTGTTACTTAAATACATCAAATGAACATATTATTATAATATTGTATATTGTAAGTTGTGGAATGATATTTTTTATTTTTTATTTTTTTGCATAAACGGTCCCCCTCATTTGATCAAATTGCATATTGAGTTCTTAGACTTTAAAAATTACAAAAGTTAGTCCAAATCTTTATTAGTCATTGCAAGTTGGTTTTCAACTTTTCTAAAAATTACAAAGTTAGTCCAAATATTTATGTGAGTGTTGCACTTTTGATCTCTAAACTTAAATTAAAAAGTTAGTTCAAACTTTATAAAATATACTAGCATGGTTACCCGCGCGTTGCAGCGGGCGAAAAGTTTATTGATAAGAGATTTAAAAATAATGATTAAAACACTACACTATTAATGTAAAAGTTTGAAATGGTAAAAAATAATGGATTATAACTTTAATGAGAGATGCTTAAAGTAAGTATTATAAAGGATGTATAAGTGACCTAGCTTAGAAAAGACATTAAAAATAAGTATTAATATGTTTCTTATAGGCTAAACCTTATGACATGAGTCATGAAAATAATAAATTACTACTAAGTAAATAAACAACCACAAAAGAAGACTATATACCCAAATATCTATCTTCGATTAGTTAGGAAAATTTCCATGGCATATATAAAACACTGGCCAGATGTGATATTATTACCTTAGAAAAGAACTCACCTGTTTTAAATCGTAATAAAATTTCTTTCCTTGCCAAGAAAAAAACATTTGTTAATGCGTCCAGAACCATCCTACTTATCAGACATATAATCGAAACAAATTGCATAATATAACAACAATTCTTTTCTTATCCACTTATCTTCTTTAGCCTATATAGTTGTTTCTAATTCATCTTATTTTCTATCAAATTCCCTCACTGCAGGGTTGGACCTAACAAGTTTTAAATATGAAATATCCACCGATGGTAGAGA
>BJCO01820558.1:0-12612 GCA_018326465.1 Flaveria floridana | reverse complement strand
TTTAGCAATGCATTCAGAAGAGCAAAGATTTTCCAATACCTTGGTTTCATCATGGTCTGCCATGAGAGCTTGGTTTGGAGATGCATCTTCTATCTGAAAGCTCCAGTCAAAGCCTCCTTCTTCAATAGCAACTGCAGCTTGCTGCTTTGGCTTCTCATTCTGGTGAACTTTCTCAGTGTAGTTTGGTCTGGTTTGTGTCTGGCCACCATTTGTTCTTGGTGACTTACACTCTCTTGCAAAGTGCCCCATCTGGTTATAGTTGTAGCACTTTATCTTGCTTTTGTCCAGCCCAAACTTTCCACTGGATGTATTGCTTGGAAATCTTCTCTCAGTCCTCTTGTAGAACTTCTTGGCCCTGTGAGTGAGAAGAGCCATTCGCTGAACTATCTCCATATACTCCAGATCATTTGGATGGATACAGTCCAAGTCTTCAAGAGTGAAAAGAAGGTTGCCAGAGGTTTCATCAGCTGAGACAAAGGCATGAGAACAACTTGTCTCTTGGAAGGGACTTCCTTGAGTGTAGCTTTCTCTTAGTGTCTCTGGAAGGGTGATGAAGGGCCCCTTTTGTGAGTTGTTAGGGTAGCATAACAACTGATGTTGTGGTTCAATGCTTTCCCTTTCATTCACATGAAGAGCTGAACTCAGTTGGTTATTGGAGTTACCAGAGGAATTTTGCATGTTCATCTCCATCTAGAATACACTCAGGATCCTATACAACTCTGTAAGAGTAAGAGTTTTAAGGTTTGAAGTTCTCTTGATCACAACACAATAATGTGTCCATAGTTTAGGAAGAGAAAACATGAACTTCCTTACTATGTCCCTGTTCTCAAGAGTTACTCCAATATCCACTAGAGTGTCCACTATCTCAACATACCTAAAGTATTGTTGAGTCAGTGTCTCACCAGCCTTGAAAGTGAAGTTTTCAAACTCCTGCTTTAAGAGATCCTTCTTGTTCTCTTTAGTTTCCTTGGATCCTTCATACATGAGCTTTAGTGCTTCGCATAGATCTTTAGCTGTCTTGCACTTCTTGAAGCCTCTATAGATGGAGTTTGGAAGAGCGGTTTGAAGACAAGTCATGGCCCTTTGATCAAGCTCTATTCTTTTCCTGTCTTCTTCTGAGTAATCATCTACATCTTTTGGAATGATATGATTACCAGTAGCAGAAGTAGTGCTTGGTATGAAGGGACCATTAATAACTGAGTCCCACATCCTTGAATCTTGACACTTGATGAAGCCTTCCATTCTTGTGCACCATGTGTCAAAGTCTTCAGGAGTGATCAGTGGGGACTTGGTCATAGTACCAGTTTCCATATCAGCTTTAGAAAGAGCTGCCATTTGAGTTGTTAAGTATTTTGTGTGTGTGAGGGATCTTAAGATGGTGAGATCTAATATCAAGAGCCTGGAATGCTCTGATACCAAATGCAGGACTGGTAGAAGGGTTAGCACTTACAACACAACAACACAATGAGGAGAGTGTATTAGAACACTTGACAGATCAAATGGGGAACTGGTTATGATGATGCTACGAACACAAGTAAACTTAGAAAAACAGAACAAGATAACAATTTACAAGTGGTTGGTTTTCAAGGTTGTTGTATATTGCTTCTCAAGTTCAAAGTTACAAGTATTCAGCATGCATACCTGATTACAAGACTTGAGACACTATATACTACAACCTACAAACGGCCATACTTTGAAGGCTAGCTGAATACATGAACTAGACAACAAAATCCATGTAGAGTCAAAAGGCAGATTGACTTTTGACTAGTGACTATGACATGCCATAGCTCACATCCTAATATATTACAAAAAGGTTAAAAGTACATAAAGCAGAAAGGACCCAAGACCTCAATGTACAGTTTTCCTGAACCATGGACCTTTTCACCAACTCATGCAAGTTGGTGACCAACCAGAGTAGGCACCAGGAAAGTGGTTCAGCTTTACGAAAGAAAAAGTAAATCAGATAAAAGCATGTATGATAAAAGTCTTCGGAAGAATCTGTCTTGGTTACTTGGCTTCAGAAGACTTTGTCTCTGAAGATTCGGAAGACTTCATTTCAGGCTTCGGAAGATATTGGTCTTGGCTTCGGAATATTTTACACTTAGAATATTCTGAAGTGTAAAACTTCCGAAGCATTTCTACTTCATGTTCTGTGCAGCATGCAGGAAGACTTAGAGTGTTTTGGCTGCATCAGACTTGTAAGAATCCTTACAAAATGTTTACTGTGTCTGATTGACTTCATGTCCGTCTGGCATTGAGGTCACCTATGATGTTTTCTAAAAGATGATATTTGTGAACTCTGGTTGTGTAAATTTGATCAACATGGATTGTTGAATCAAGATTGGTGATTGTTGATTAGGTGTTGAATGATGGGCAAGGGTATTTGAAGTTATGGGATTAGCTGGCTGTGTGGGTTCATTGAATGTTTGTGGCGAATAAAAGAAATCTAATATTTCATCTCCATGATATGTGTCTAGTAATGTAACACCCGGTTATTTTTAAAGATACAAAGAAAAGAATAAAAGTAAAGGTAAAGAAAGAAAAGCTATGACACCCAAGTTGAAGGACTAAAAGTGTCAAAATGCACAAAAGGTTTGAAAGTTGTTAAATAATGTAACATGGCCGCCCATGTTGCTTATTCACATCAACAATCATATTTTTAGAGAGAGAAACAACAGAGAATTCTCGGAGGTTGTAGAAGAAGTAGGAAATTTGATGTTTTTGGTAAGAAATCTTGATTTTGTGATGTTTTAGAAGTTTCTAGCCCCGGTTATGTGCTTATAAATGTGATTGTATGTTTGGGTTGTGTGTGTATGGGTTTTAGGTGCTAGAAACGTCTGGGAAGCTCAAAGAAGGGTTCAAATCCGAAAACAAACTAAGGTGAGTTCTAGAATCCCCTTTTAACTTGTTTTTTTTTACAATTTTGGGGCTGGAAAATGCATGTGTTTATGTTTTAATAAAATAAGTTCTGCCCGTATATATGTGTGAAGGTGTATGGGGGTTGGTGTATGTTTTGGGTGTAAATGATATGGTGATCATGGTTAAGAATGTGTTATGATGCGTAGAATGTTAGTACTAAGCATAGAGTCTGCTTTGGGACGAATTGGGATTGATTTATATTGTCTAAGTGAAAATTTGATGCCCAACCCCCTAAACAGTACCCTAATTGTCTGAAATGTGTCTTAGAAAATGCCAAGTAAGCCCATACGTTTGAACAGGGCCCAACCGTCTGATTAGGGCCCATGCATCTAGGATTCCCCCAAATGCCTAAGTGTCCAACCGTCTGAATAGTGCCCATGCATCTGGGATTTCCCAAACGTCCATGTGTTGAACCGCCCCAACAGTGACCATGCGTCTGGACCTTCCATGCGCCTAAGTGACTTCATGCGTCCGAACAGGGCCCATGCGTCTGAACTGGGCCCATGCGCCCAACACTTAGAATTTATTTCGGAAATTTTATGGGAGTCTGTGCCATTAGGGTTTGCAACAATGTTTGAACAGGGATAATAAATGCTTAATTTTAAGCATAATCATGACTGTTTTTATGATTCCTTATTATTATCATTATCATTATTATTAACCTTAATATTGTTGTCATTAATATTATTATTGTTGTATGGCTTTATGTGGTATGTTTATGATCGAAATAGAAAGTATTATCATTAATAAAGTGAAAGATTAATGATGAGGAAAACTGGAACGTCAATGAATGAATGAAAGTATTGCATGCAAATGTATAGAGCTGCACGACCTTGTTGTCATTAGCTCAACTATGATGCAGGTTAGCTACCCCAAAGGATGCACACAGGGTCAATCATTGAGATTGACAATGAGGTGAGCGACCCTACTGTCGCAAAAGACTCGGATAAAGTGCAATCATTGAGATTGCTAATGAGGTGAGCGACCCTGTTGTCGTAAAAGACTCGGATATAGTGCAATCGTTGAGATTGCTAATGAGGTAAGCGACCCTGTTGTCGCAAAAGACTCGGAAAGATAATGATAAAAGTACGAAATGAACGAATGATGAAGATAATAATGATATTACCTGAGTGTACGTATGATGTGTGATCACGTGCAAAAGTAAAGAATAGTTCTTAAACGAAAGTAAAGTATGTTTTATTATAAAAACTAGAACTCACTCAGCAACGCTGACTTTTATGCATTTTTCAGTTGGCAGGTGAAATGTTGCTGAGGATGGCCCGCGGGTTAAGCTACTCGGCAGGGCATGACTGACACCCATTCATACATGATAATACTATTGTTTTGTAATACAATTGAATAGTTATTTTGTATCCTGATTAAACCATGGTGTACTGCTTAACAACAGTGTTTATAATGAAAGGAATGGCTTTTGTTAAATTAATTCCGCTGCTTAAATTTGTAATATGAAATGTTTTATGTAATTATTACTGTGAATGAGCAACTGTGAGGTGCCCAGGACCAGGGCCTTACAAGTAATTATTGATAATCAATCATCTTCTTTAACTGTGATTGATTGGTGTGACTTTAGTTGGTTGTGGTTGAGTGATCATAGGTGTTGATGAGGATGGTGTCTATGTTGATGTTCTCTTTGAGGTGTTTGTTTGTTCTGGAGGAGGTGTAACTTTGATACTTGAAGGATTAATGGTTGTTCTCCTTGGAGGATTAGAAGTTAATGGAACATTAATTGTTGTAGGAAGAGGTACAATTGGATATTCAATATCTTCCTTTGTACTTAAAACATGAAAATAAAATGTGTCAAATTATTTTGTATGTGAGTCAATATCAAACAACCAGTTTGATTCAATGACTTTCTTTGTAAAAGAATGTTCATTAAAAACAACATCTTTTGTTTCTTCCATAATATTTAGTCTTCGATTATATACTATGTAAGCTTTCAAGCTTCCAGAATATCCAACAAAGAATCCTTCATCTGCTTTTAGAGCAAATTTTGATAATTGTTCTATGGTGTTTAATATTAAAACAGAACATCCAAATTCTTTAAGAAATCCAATGAATGGTTTTCTTTTAAAAATTAATTCACATGGATTTTTGAAATGTTCTTGTGTTATTAATGTTCTATTTTAAATGTAACAAGTAGTATTGATTACTTCAGCCCAAAAGGATATGGGCAATAGAAAATCAACTAGCATAGATCTTGCTGCTTCTATCAATTTTTTGTTCCTCTATTCAGCTACTTCATTTTACTGAGGAGTTCTTACTACACTGAATTGATGACTGATTCCTTTCTCTGCACAAAAAGAAGAAATAGAGTCATTTTCAAATTCAGTTCCATTATGTCATCTTAAATATTTAACTTTAAGATCTAATTGACTGAGAGTGATAAATGTTTTGATGTCGTGTGATGTTTCTAACTTGTGTAGTAGAAAGAAAACCCATGTGAATCTTGAGTAATCATATTCTATAACAATACAATATTGCTTCTTTCCTATGTTTAGAATGCTTGATGGGCCAAAAAGGTCCATGTGAGGCAATTTTAGTGTTGTGTTGCGAGAGTTTACCAATTTAGACTTATGAGGCACTCTATGTTGTTTTCCTTTCAGACATGAAGTGAAGTGGTCTTTACAAAAGAATTCTTTTTAAGGTAACCTATTACTAAGTCACCTTTTACAAGTTGATTCATTCTGTTATAATTAGAGTGTCCCAAACGTCTATGCCGTAATTAAGAAACATCTTCTGATGCTTTTGATAGTAAACATGTTTCAGGGGTTGATGTTGAAACAATGTTCATATCAACAATGTATGTGATGTATCACATGGAGTTTTCAAAAGGATACAATTTTCAAGTATTTGAAAACCCGTGCTGAGGATGTAGCAGTTGTTGGAGTCAAATAAGGTGGCATATCCCTTATCGCAGATTTAGGATACACTTAGAAGATTGAACGGAAAGTTGGAGTAGTAGTTGAGATTTTCAAAGCTGATCAACCCATTTGACACTATTCCTTCACCAGTTATCTTTCCACCCGTCTTATCAGCTCCAAAAGCTACATTGCCTCCATATTTGCTTTTAAAATCCGAAGGAGGGAACAATTGTCTGTCATGTGTCGTGAACATCCACTTTAACATACCATATGTTGTTAGGCCTTCTTTGATGTCCCTGGAAAAGAAATTAATTAAATGGTGCAACCCAAGCCAGGATGGTCTTGGGTTTTCCGTCTTTTAACATAATGCAAATTTTTTCTAAGGTGCCCTTGTTTGATAGTTTAGGAATTCTTGGAACACTAGATTTCCTTTGATTGATTTTAGCACTATCAGGAGAAGTACTTTGAGCTCTTCTCCTTTGAGTGCTAGTGTCTGTTTGTTGTATGATTTGATACTTATGTCTTTTGTTTGAGTGTTTAAAGGTGTTATAAAATGTTTTGTCATTGTTTAAAACAACCTTTTAATGAGGAGTTTGTCTTGGTACTCCTACTTTGTTCTTATTAGGAACAACTGTTTGTTTCTCAGTTGATTTCTCAACTTGAGGCCGTATGTTTTGTTTTTTGTTTTTCTTATTAAAAAACAGTTAGCAGTGCTATTATTGTTTATTTTACAAATTGAACAACAATTCTGAAAATGGAAAGATTCAGTACTATGATTGTTCATGTTACAGTACTTGTAATATTTACCATATTTGCATTTGTCAGTGCTGTGAGTATATTGATCACAACACTCATAGTATTGTAATTTTGCATTGCCTTGTTTGTTTATAACTTTTGATTTTAAATTTGATTTTAAAAGAATATCAAAACTTACTGTTGTTTGTTTTTGCTGAAATGGAGCTTTTCCTTTCCCTTTATTTGTTTGTTTAAGAGACATAATGGAAAATTAAACTTTTCTTCCACCAGAGCAGATATCAAACTCTTGAGTCTGCTTTGTTTGGTTGGTTGGTGCATCAACCACACTTGAAACTTTTGGAGTTTGAGTAATTGGTTAAATTAACTTATCATCTAATATATCAATATCATCTTCATTAGCTTTCTGTTCATCAATTTTATTATTTTCTCCTTTATAAAAATCTATTGATTTAATTTATGGTGGTGATTGACTTTTAACAAATTTTATCAAAGGTAACTTTGGTCTTAATGGTGATTTTGATGATGATGATGACTGTTTTGAATCATCAGTCCTGTCATGTGAATAAAGAGACTCACCCTGTTTGTTAGTCATGGAATCAGGTAGAGGAATATAATTGTCATTCTATGGTGGATTAACTTTATTATATCCTAAACCTGAAGGATCTTTGAAAGCCCTTTATTGTGCAAGAAGTTCTTAAAACTTCTTGTTGCTTACCTGAAACTTCTAAGTTTCACTTTAGTTTCAGCTTGTAATGTTTTTGACTCAGTCAATGATACAAAGAGTTGCTCTACTTGAGCCACAAGGTTTAATTTTTCAAACATTAATTTGTCCAAATTATTTTGTAATGAAAGAATTTTGATCTGATATTGCTTTTGTTCTGATTTTAGACTTTCATTAAAAAAAAATTTTCAATTAGTTTCTTACAAAGTTTGTTGGCATGTTCTCTGTATCTGTTGACATCATCTATGAATGCTTGTGTGCAGAGGTATTCCCTTACCTATTTTGGGATTTCTAAAATTTTATCTTCTATGTCTGCCAGGAGGGCTTGATCTTAAGATTCAATTTCAGCATCATACATGCTCCAATCATACTTACCATCCTGTTTTATTATCATTGCTGATGATTTGGAGTGTTGATTTAGGCTGCATTGTGTGATTTGTGTTGGGGTTAGTACAGCAGGGCTACTGATTGGACGTGGGATTTTTCTGTTAAAATGGTACCTGCTGAAAGCTAGTATTTGGTTGCCGTTTCTTTCAACTTTTGGTTGTTGGCATTCTCTTGAGGAATGACCATAAGGTTTACAATTATATCATCTCACCTTCGTCTTATCTATGCCAATTTTGGTTTTCTTGTCCATATTCAACCCTTTGTTTCTTTGAAGAAACCTTTTTGATCTATAGGCAATCGTAGCCATATACCATTGAAGATTCTTTTCTTCAACCATGTTTGGTGGTAACTTATCCAAATCTTATTAGATGATTTAAGAAGGTGGGATATTTGCACCCAAATATGCTTCAACGCTTATGGAGAAGGCTGCATAAGCTACCTTCTGCTCTTTACTTTGTAGAACGATTCTGAGAGCGTCCATGGCTTTCTCAAACTTATGTATGTTCTTTGGTTGTTGTTGTTTGCTGGAGCTTGAAGCATGATGATGTTGATGTTATTTGCTCTATGGTGTTGCTTCATGAGAAGCATGAACATAAGTAATTTTAGACTTCTGTTTGTTGTTGGATGATTCAGTAGGAGACAAGAAGGAAGATTCATTGGAATCTAGAAATTCCTCATCTTTATCTTCTCTAGTGCAAGTCAAGAATGCATTGTCTGTTTGTTGAAGTTCCTTGAACTTGTATGATTCCACATGTCTTATTGTGTTGTTATTCCTGGATCTTTTATCTAATTCTAGTGCTTCAAGTTTAGCCACTAGAGAATCTAAAGTTAATGCTTCAAAATTCAATGTTTCTTTCATCAGAGACACTGACTGCGTCCAGCTCTCTGGCAGTGTGTGCAACATCTTTTTGTTGCTCTCCACAGATTCATATTTGAGTCCATAAACTATCATCACATTAACTAGTTGAACGAATCTGTGAAACTATTATGGAATGGATTCTCCATGAATATGGTGGAAGGTTTCATATTGGGTCCTCAATTTCTCCTTTTTGCTTACCCTAATCTCTTCACTTCCTTCACACATGGTGTGAAGTACTTTCCACAGTTCATGTGTTGTTTTGAAATTTTCAGCTCTTGTTAAAATTTCAAAAGGCAAAGTCATAGCCAGTATGCTATATGCCTTCATGTCTGTTTTCACCTTTTTTAGGTCATCACCAACTATGCTTTCCAAGCTAACTGGCTTATATATGTTGTAACCAGGTCCAAGAGTCAGACGAATATAAGGACCCTTGTTAATGGAAGTCCACAAATCTGGGTCTCGGAATATAAGCTATTTTCTGAACAATCTGTTGGATCTTATATGCTCAAGACACATACAAGATTGATGTGGTTAGTACGTTATGATCCAAGTCAGCTCATACCCAATAACAAGCCAAACGAATAACATATAAACATTTATTTGTTGATAAGATTATACAATAAATATTGACACCTATTTAGAAAATTGGTTTTCTAAATATTACTTTTGTGATACAAAAACATTATATGGATAATTTGTTCATGAGATATTTATTTGTTTCATCATTTAAGTTGGTTAAATAATGAAAAAAAATAATAAAAGGTGTGTTATGTTATAAAATTAAACTAGGTTTTAATTTTATAATATATAAATGTTTGAAAGAGTGTTTTTCTTAAAAAATATCAAAATGGGTGGGAAACCCATTTGGTTAAAAATTCGACCGCCCAAGGGGGCCTTGAAAACCCCATTTTGCCTTGTTTCTTGTAAGATTTGATTACTACAGCACTCTTCCATCATTTTGCTTTCTAACGCTCTCTCTCACACACACAAGAAAACTCCTTTTCTCTCTTCCTCCCTTGGCTGAAAATTGGGTTTTCAAGCTGAAACTTCAGCCTTGGTTTAGCAAGATTCAGATCTACAAGAAGAGAAGGAAGTTGGTGTTGCATCCTAACAAGCAAGGTGTTTGAAGAGCTTGTGGGTATCATGGTTTTGAGCTCTTCTCTTTGAAGGCTAGCCACTAAAAACATCATCATCTTCATCTCTTCCCTACTAAAACATCTTGTTCTTGAAAGGTAGTTCAAGAACATCCTATGGTTGCATTTTCGTTTATGATAGCATGTTATTTCATATATATAATTGATCCTTATTCTTGTGTTTTAGTTTTGGTCTAACATGATCAAAATTTTAGATTATTAATCATATGTTTAACCATATATCCGCTGCGTTTTAAAGTTTAAATGGTAAACTAGCTTTGATAAACATGGCTAAAACCCAACAATGGCATCTAGAGCCGGTTATATGGAATGCATGCTTTATTTGTCCTTGAAAATTCATTTCATGGGACTTTAAAACCCTTTTAGGGGATGTTGTGTTCATGTATTATGAATCCCCAAACTTTCAAAGACCCTTTTAGGGGCTGTTGTGTTCATGTATTATGAATCCCCAAACTTTCAAAGTTATATCACACATGCTTGTGAATAAACTTTGAAAGACAAGTATGTTAAATTGTTTGTTTGTTTGGACAAAATAAAACCCAAAATTTCAGTTTGTGTTGGTTGAAATTTTGTGGTTTTTAGTGGGGATTCATTATTGTTTTGGATGATATGATCATTGTTCATTTTGGTGCATAACCTAGCCCTTGACCTTATGTTATTTGGATGAATGGTATGTTTTGGTTGATTTCATTTTCATGGGTTGTAATAATTATTCTTTTATGCTTGTACTTGGGTGTAATTTATTTATTCATTCATTTGTAATGTAATAGATAGATTAAGTGTGTTTTCTTTATTAGAAAATTTGTATTAGGATATAAATTTTGTAAATGAAGATGCACAAGATGGAAGTACAAAAGGAAGACACAAAGAGAAGGACTTGAAGCATTTGGATGCAATTTCAAGTGGAGGTCTTTGAAGATCTCATCTTTTGTGTTTTATTCAACCCTTAGGAAAGACCAAATGACAACACTTGTGATGGAAAACAAGTGTTGTCAACATAGTGGCTATGGTTATGCACATATGGTTATTTTATATATGCTTGTTTGATTATCTATTTTATGTTGATTGCTTGATATGGGGATATACTTGACAATCTAAATAAATAATCATAACAAGCTGAATTTTCATGGTTCCTAATCTTTAATATGTTAATAAAAGTTATTAAAAGGGTTAATGATTTTTCTAAAAGAGGTATTATTAAAAAATGAACCATAGGATATCTTGTATTTGAAAGCATGCAAATATAAATAAATAGAGTTTTCTAAACTAGAATTATGAAATCTCTAAATATTTTAAAAATGAGATCAACACCGTCCTTTTACACGACACTTAAGTCACTCGGGAACTATTAGTGGGATAAAGGTCACCTAACCATTTTGAGGGAACTTGTGACTTGAGGTGAGAATGCCATATTCGTGCGATAAAGGTCATCTAACCACTTATTTTGGCAAACTCACACGTGTCTGTAAGTAGGGTATCTTGATTTGCAAACCATGTCAAATGGATCACCTATGATGTGGTTTCCAAATGGTGTTGATCGGATTAACATGCCGACTTTACATATGATGTTTGAAGTCGATCCCATACCTCTAGAAGTTGCAAATGGTTGCAACCGTCAATCGTTGACCACCTTATTAATTTAAATCGTGGGATAAAGGTCACCTAACCACTATTTAAATATAATATTGGGTTCTAAATTTTAATATGAAAATGACCTAAAAAGGTATTGATTATTAAAATAACAATATCGACAATACTAAAATTAATCTTTGTTAAAATTTTGTAGATGGCCACCAATAATAATGATAATCATGACAATTCATCCACGTCCGCCCAATCTTTACGAGTGATTCTCCAAAAGGAACATCTAAATCATAACAATTTTATGGATTGGTATCGAAACTTGAGAATCATTCTCATGCAGGATAAATGATCATATGTTTTAGACGACCCTATCCCCGATCAACCTAGTGAGGATGATGAGGAGGCCTATAAGGATTGGATGAAGTACACTGAGGACTCCATCCAAGTGTCTTGGCTTATGTCGTCAAGCATGACTCTGGATCTCAAGAAGGAGTATGAACATCACGGAGCTTATGACATGTTAACCCAACTGAAGGAAACGTTCCAACAGCAAGTGAGGGTTAAGCGCTTCGAAATGCTTCGAGCACTCCATGCATGTCGTATGGATGACAACCAATCAATTTCATCGTATATACTTAAGATGAAAAGTCACATTGACCGCCTCAAAAGGCTAAATTTTCCCTTTTCGAAGGAATTGGCCACAGATTTGATCCTCAATGGCCTTACCAAAAAAGTTTGAGATGTTCGTGTTGAACTACAACATGAATACTTGGGACAAAAGCATTGGTGAGCTTCACTCCATGCTCAAAACGGCCGAGGCGGCCATGGGTAAAAGGGTTTTACCCGTTCTCACCGTCAATGAAGGTGGGAACAAGAAAAGGCCTCATCCTGCACCCAAGGGAAGAGTTGCCAAGGGTAAGGGACCCGTATGGGGAAGGGGGAAAGGGGGGGCAAGGGTGCCACCTAAAAACACAGGATAAGAAGCAAAAGGTTGCTTCCAATGACCCATGATTCAAGTGTGGGGAGATTGGACATTGGTCAAGAAATTGTCCTGTCCATCTCCAAGAGTTGAAAGCAAAGAGGGATGTCGGGCAGACCTCAGGTACAATATACATGATCCATATTGATTTAAACTTAATATCCTCTAACACATGGGTATTAGATACCGGATGTGGAACTCACATTTGCAATTTGTTGCAGGGGTTCAAAAGAAGTAGCAACTTCAATAAAGGGGATGTTAGCCTCTACATGGGTAATGGGGCTAAAGTTCAAGTTGAAGTCCGTGGTGACTACATCTTGAAACTTCCAAATGGTTTGGAAGTAATTTTATACAATGTTTTGTATGCTCCT
>BJCO01820529.1:0-12407 GCA_018326465.1 Flaveria floridana | reverse complement strand
GTTAGGGGATTACCTTTAAAAGACTTTTCTGTGGTTGAGAAATGCATGGCATGCACAAAAGGAAAACAACATAAGAAACCACACAAACCTAAAATTAAAAATAGCTTCTCTAATCCCCTCGAGTTGTTACATACTGATCTGTTTAGCCCAATCACTGTTAAATCAATTGCTAAGAAATCTTTCTGCCTTGTGATTACAGATGATTATTCTAGATACTCATGGGTGAGATTTCTTGCTCACAAAGGAGAGACTGCTGAGGAGCTGCAAAAGTTAATTCTTTCGATTGAAATGATAAGTAAGAGGAAGGTTATGGCGATCCGAAGTGATAACGGTACTGAATTCAGGAATCAGATATTTGATTCTTTCTGTGCTGCCAAAGGAATATCAAGACAATACAGTGCTGTGAGAACCCCTCAACAGAATGGTGTGGCTGAATGAAAGAATCGCACCCTCATTGAAGCTGCACGTACAATGCTAATAGAATCCTCCTTACCCATTATCTTTTTTAGGCTGAGGCGGTGAACTGTGCTTCATATGTTCTCAACAGGGTATTGATAGTCAAGGACAAGATGAAGACTCCGTATGAGCTATTTCACAAGAGAAAGCCCTTGATTGACTTTTTTCAACCATTCGGTTGCTCATGCACTTTATTGAACACTCAAGCGCAGAAGACAAAATTTGGCACCATGTCTGATGAATGTTATTTTGTAGGCTACTCTTCTTCACAAAAGGCTTATCAGGTATATAACAAGAGAACATGTATCGTTCAAGAGTCATTTTATGTTGATTGGCAGGAATCTAATTCCTTTGATGTTCTTTCAGAACCAGCTTGGTTCTTCGACTCACATACGGTGTTCAAATCATTTAATCTTCCAGTTTTCGATGATGATGCGTCCACCTCCAATGTTACAACAAACATTATCCTTCCCACTCCATTACCTGTCAAACCTCTTATCCCTCCAAACTCACCCTAAAATGATGCTACATCAGTTAATGTTGCATCATCCTCATCCTCATTTGATCTTCCACCCCCACCTGTGTCAACATCACAACCCTCATCACCCTTATGTACCACTTCACAACCAACTTGTCCTATTTCCCCAAATCACTCTACCTCACCATCCTCTACACCGTTAATCACCCATCAACAATCTCTTAACCAACCACCCACTCACATCCCACCCATGACTGCCAATTTCAAAAGCTTGAAAGATCATCCTCATAATAACATAATAGGATCTATCACTGATGGAGTACGGATGCGGAGTCAATCTAAATTGATTAATGTCCGCCTATTCTCTTGTTTATATCATAAATCGTTCCTAAAAACGTTCATGCAGCTCTTCAGGATCCTTGTTGGGTTGAATCAATGCAATTAGAATTGCAGCAGTTTAGGAAACTCAAGGTGTGGACTCTGGTCGATCTTCCACCAAACAAGTACCCCATTGGAACGATGTAGATACATGTGTACCTAGTTTTTGAGCTTAATGTAATATGTCTTTAGTGTCTTAAACATATGTAATTGAATGGGTACTTTGATGAAAGACAATGTGTGGTTGTGTCTATAATGTTTATTATTTCATTGATTAGTAGTTTAACGCTTATTGGACTGACTATATAGGTTTGTGGTTGTTTGAATTAATCTTAGTAATGTAATGATTAAGAAATATATTCAAACTTAGTAATATGAAGTTCTCATACGAATGACCCATGCTAATGGACCATACGCATAAACAACTTCATGCGAATGACTCAGTCGCACGAATGAACCAGGAGACTGGATCAGTCGCATGATTGTAATATGAGATTGGCTCAGTCGCACGACTGAACACTCATTCATGCGAATGGATCAACCGCATGGCTCAATCGCATGACTAAACCGTACTTGTGGTTCAGTCGCCCGAACGAGGAACCCTAACCTATAAATACCACTTAAATCGTGGACAAACAAAACACTTGAATACATACGTACCCTAGCCATCCAGAGACCTCAAAGAACCTGTTACAAGTTCATAGATCACACTAGATTGATTACCAATCGTTCTTAACGTTTAGATTCAATCTACAATTGTTTCTACGTGCGTTCTCACTGATTGGATCACCAATCAAATAGGATTCCGCACTATTTGATTCGGCATACACGTATATCAGTTAGTACATCGTCCAGTACATGATCCTAACAAATGAAATGGGTGTTTAACAACAAACCTGATGACCGGGGCATCGTGGTAAGAAACAAATCCAGACTAGTGGTCTAAGGCTTTGCTCAAGAAGAAGGGATTAACTACACTGAAGTTTTTGCGCCTGTCGTCCGTCTAGAAGCTATCAGAATATTCTTGGCGCATGCTGCTCACAAACAATTTAAAGTCTATCATATGGATGTGAAATATGCATTTTTCTATGGTGACATTGATGAAGATATATGAAGAGATATATAAGTCTCTTTACGGTCTTCATCAGGCACCTCGAATCTGGTATGAGACACTAACACAGTATCTCTTAAGCAATGGTTTTTCTCAAGGCACCATCGACATGATGTTATTCAAGAAGGAGGTAGATGGTGAGATGCTAATCGTGCAAGTCTACGTCAATGACACTATCTTTGGCTCCACCAATCCAAAATTATGTCGGGAGTTTGAGGAGGTTATGCGTAGCCAGTTTGAAATGAGCATGATAGGAGAGATGTGCTTTTTCCTCGGGTTGCAAGTTGAACAAAAGCTAGAGGGAATTCTCATTCATCAAGAAAAGTATATTAAGGAAATGTTGAAGAAATTTAAAATGGATGATACCTCTTCTGAGATGACTCCCTTCACTGCTCAAACATGCCTCACTCCTAATGAGAATGGGAAACCAATTGAGCCTTATCTCTACAGATCCATGATTGGTTCCCTTATGTATCTTACAGCGAGTTGTCCTGACATCACCTTTGATGTAGGATATTGTGCTCGATATCAGTCAGCTCCTAAAGTGTCCCATGAAAAGGCCGTCAAACGAATTTTTCGTTATCTAAAAGGCTCTTCTCGATTAGGAATTTGGTATCCTTATGGTGGGAATTTTGACTTACATGCTTACTCAGATAGTGATTCCAATGGCTGCAGGTTAAACAGAAAGTCAGTTACCGGAGGTTGTCAATACTTGGGCAATTGTCTCGTTTCATGGCAAAGCAAGAAACAAACCACTATCTCTCTCTCAACAGGAGAAGCAGAATACATTCCCGCCTCTAGTTGTTGTTCCCAAGTGTTATGGATTCAGCACCAGATGATGGATTACGGGATCAACTTTCTTCATACCCCATTGTTCTGTGACAACGAAGCAGCCATCGGGATTGCCAAGAATCCTATTCATCATTCCCGAGCCAAGCACATCGAGACACGGATTCATGCAATCCGTGATGCTCAGGAAAAGGGTTTCATTAATATTATTCCCATTGATACAAAAAATCAAAAAGCAGGTCTTTTCACAAAAACCTTTAACAAACCTCATTTTTATGAATTGATTTCCATGCTGGGATTAATATCCTTTTAAACCCATCTTTCCTCAAAACTTGTCATGTCCATATTGTTTTTTATTTCTTTTCTACATTTCCTTTTCTTTCTTCTTTCTTTTTCATTTGCTCCATCGCTCTTCGCCATTCTTTCATACTTAAAAAATATGATAATAAATAAATAATAACTTTTGGAAATTTCTTTTCCTGTTCGTTGCAGAAATTTCAGGGGAGAATAATTATTTATAAACGTCTCTTTTGTTTCCTTTTGCAGATTCTCTGCTCTATTGAGACGTCTGAACAATATGAAGGAGGTTAACAGTAACGTGTTGGGATTTGCTTGATAGGCTCAGCCTGAGAGCAAAGTAGATAGTATTCCGGTAGCTTAACTAAAAGTATAAGAAGCTTGAATACTCGGATAATCCCCTTGACATCTTTGGCCTTCATAAAGTTACTAGTCCTCGTTCAAAAAGGATTGAGAATGAGGCTTTTCTGTGTTGTTTTACTCTTGCCTGATACTTCCTTGTTTCTAAACCTTCACATCTGTTCTCTGAAGCTTTACGCTTATCCATAATTGTATCATAAAAGCATCTCTGTGTACTGTTGTGTCTTGTGTGTGTTTATCTCCTTTGCTATATGGTGGTACTGACCTGGAGTGATGATCTCCTCTGCTATACGTGAGTACTGACCTGGAGCTCTCATCGGCACAACGTGATGATCTCCTCTGTTGTATGATAGTACTGACCTGGAGCTCTCATCAACACAATTTGAAGAACTCCTCTACTGTACGGTAGTACAGACCTGGAGTGTTCAACAGTACAATTTGATGATCACCTCTGCTGTACGTGAGTACTGACCTGGAGCTCTCGTCAACTGCTGTCAAATTGTATCCTGCTTCTTCTAAAAAAGGGATCATTGCTGTACGTCAAAAGAAGCAATCAATTAGTAGGTGTCATTCGTTCAAAATATCATGAGGACAGGATAGGTTTCTTTACCAAATGTGTATGGGGACTGAGTCTTTCTATGTCTTCTGTTAAATTAACCGATAACATGATAACAATAGCTGCGATTTACTTGTCGAAAAGAAGAAGACATGGGTTTAAGAAAGGACAAATATATCTGTAATCTCACCGAACTATGACTCTCCAGAACATTAATTCAGCCTCTCATTCTTCTCTAAGACATTTTCTATCTTCGGTTAAAATAAATGATTTTTGGTGTGATCGTGTGGGGTCTTTTTCTTTGAATTTTGGTTTCTACTATTTTATTTTATTTTATTTTATTTTCAATTTTATTCTAATTGGTTTGAATTAATTTTTTTAAATTTTAGGTTTTCTGCGAAATTATACTTTCGCAGATAGTTTCGCTATGCGAAACTATAGTTTCGCCAAACGAAACTGCAACTTCGCTAATAGTTTCGCCCTGGGTCTCTCGCTCATTTGAGCTCAGTGAAACTATAGTTTCTCTTGGGCGAAATTATATTCTTAACGTGAAACTGTGACCGGCGAAAGTGATGATACCTCAGTGAAACTACCGGGTATTTATATGTCTCTACGAAACTAAATGGGTCAGTTTCACAAATTACATATTTGTTTCACGAAAGTAGGGTTTTTAGGTTTTATACGGTTTTTCTTCTCAAATCACCGCATTTGTGTCATTTTGTTCTGTCTTTCCATTGATTTCTCTTCAGAAGTGAGTTTCGAACTCGGGACTGTAGTATTTTCTAGGTTTAATTCGTCCATAGTGACCGTATTTGATTGTGACTGTTGGGTAGTCTCGCAGTTCATTCTGCGAAACTACCCACCGTCCAGCGAAACTGAATGAAAGTTCTCCTAATTTCAGCGAAACTGTGTAGTTATGCTGTCCGAGCGAACCTAACAGTTTCGCCAAACGATACTTAGTTTCGCTGCGACGAAACTATTGTTTTAGTCAGTCAAAACTATTGTTTCAGTCAGTCGAAACTATCACTTTGTCATGTCGAAACTATCTGTTTCGACTGATGAAATTGCCTCCATTCCTTGCCGAAACTATAATAATTTTAGCGAAACTATAGTTTCGCCTCAGCAAAACTATATTTTGTGTATATATATATATATATATATATATATATATAATAATATATATAAAAAATATATATATAAAAGGGAGGTAGAATAATAATAATTAGTTATTTTTATTTCTTTTTACTATTATATTTGTATATATCTTACTAACCTGCTTTGTTTGTTTTTCAGTTTTAAATGGCAACTCTCAAGTTCGATGAGAGGAACAACATAACAGTCATATTAGATGACTCTCACCCTAAAGCAGCTGGATTCAGAAATTGTATTATGAGGCTGCAAAGATCCCCAATCGCATATGCTATCTCACACTCCCCTACCATTTATGATCTGCATATTCGAGATTGCTGGCGTACCGCTGAGCATAATACAAGGGGAGACTCAGAGAGGATCGTTGCCAAAGTACTGGAGAATGAAGTGATTATTACTGAAGATATTATTTCAAGTGTACTGAGGCTAGAAGAGGATACTAGAGAAGAAGTTGATCTAACTGGTCAAGAGGTGTTCGATGCTTTTCGCTCTATGGGATATGAGGGTCCTCCTTTCGGGACCAGAAAGGAAATCAAAATGTCCTTTCTGTCCAAGGAGTGGAGATACATAGCCCATGTGTTCATCATGTGCTTATATCACCGTAAAGGTGGATCCGATTAGCTAAATCTGGATTGGGCGAAAGCAATAGCGATCTGCTGCAGAGGGGAGAAGGCAAATATAGCCAGTTTGATATTTGATTGCATGGATGAGAACGTAATGGCTCTTAAAAAGGACAAATGGCTGCTATATCCCAGATTCCTTCAGATGATAATAGACAACCAATCCCCAACGTTCCGAGACACGGAGAAGTTAAGAGACTGGTGTCATTGGATACACGCATCTTTGCTGATTGTTGTGCCATCAGGCACGACTTCAGTGGAAAGATTACACATTTATGGGAGAACATGTATACATTGGATCGTTGGGCAAATATCAGGAGGGTGATAGAGTCTGAAGGTAAACGTGCAGAGGAAACCAGACAAAAATAGTCTGAGGATGTGAAGAAAAGGAAGCGATATGCTAAAGAAAAAGATTACGTATTTGAAGATGAGGTAAATTAATCAGATGGCGTCTCAGGAGAGGGCCGAGAAGGAGAAGAGAACGAAGCAGAAATCTGATACTGGGGAACTTGAGAGGAGAACTAAACAGAAACATCAAACCTTTTCTGAGCCTCCACAAACAGAGAAACGGGCAAGTTTAGATGAGGATGTGATCAGAAACCTTAACACCTCTCTCTCTAACGAACTAAGTATGATCAAGATGAAGCTGATGAATCAGGAGTTAAGGGAGAAACAAAAGGATGAGATGTTGGAGGGAATGACTAAGATGTTGGTTGATCAAAATAAACTAATCAAGAGATTACTGGAGGAGGTTAATGAATTGAAAGCAACTGCCGGCCTGCCCAATCAACTAACTCAACCTGAGTTAGATGATCTGACTGATACTTCAAAGTATCCATTTCTGAATGTGGGTACTTCATCCAGGGCATGAGAGGGCACATCTGGTGCAGGTGTTGAGGAAGCTGGTGGATCGGGAAAGAGGACTGAGGAACCACATGATGAGAATGTTGAGCATGTTGAAGAAATGATAGAGGCTGGATTTGTTGATATGGGGATTAATCTTGGTGATTTTTCTGCATAAGAGAGAATGGGAAAATAGACTGAAGCTTCTGAGCAACCCATTGAAAAGGGATTGGTGGATGAGGAGGAAGAGGATGAGTAACTAGTTGATTATGATTCAGATCCTAAATACTATGAGGTGGATGAAAGGCCACTAACATATGTGATTCAAAAGGGTGAAAATGAGAGTGATGTTATCGAGATAGAGAAGGCTGACTGGTTTGTAAAGGAGAAAGAGCCCAAAGAGGTGACTCCGTTGTTCCAAAATATGGAAGGGTTGAGCAAGAAGGAGGATAAGAGAATAATTAGCTGGAAGTATCACCCTGGCCTCAAGTTGTACATGATTAAGAGGAGAGGGGGTGGGATTACATACTTACACAAGAGGAAGGCGTTCAAGACCTTGCCTAGGTGGGATTTAAGAAGGTTGGCATCCTTGCCTCTGCTTGAAGCTCATCTGAGTGAAAGAGCCACGCTGCTAGAGAAGGAGATTAAAAATGGACTGAATGATAACTTTGAAGCATTTGGGTATATGAAGGCTGAGAGGAAGAGGTCGAAGAAAGATAAGGATTGGGTGACGGGCAAAGGGAAGATTGTGCTAAGCGTGAAGCCACCTAAAACCGTTCATAGAGTAAGATTGGCAGATCCTTCACCCCCACGTCTAGAAGAATTTGAGAAATGGTTTTATGATAACCAAACGGGGGAGGCGGTGATTAGAGTGAAGGGTGGTATAGAACAAAGAATCTTTGACCCTATGGAGATTTTTGGATTCTTAGATGAAGACCTGCTCATTCTATATGAGAATCATATCAAAGCAGGAGCAGGAGAAGAGACGAGGAAGGAGGCAAGCCTGTTCATGATAGTAGCTAAAAGGTCAGAGGTGTGAGGCTGAAGAAAAGAAGCTGGCAGAGAAAGTAAGGGCTGAAGATGATCTGAACATGGATATCCGGGACTTAACTAAGAAATTTGGACGATCCGGGACTTAACTAAGAAATTTGCACAAGCTAGTGCTCGTCCCGAAGGAGCTGCTGATGCCGGAGGTGATCAAGGTGGATAAAGTGCTGAAGCTCAATAATGGAAATCTGCAAGAGCTGAGACAGAGACATTAGGTGCAGGAGCAGGGGATGCTGGAGCTGAATAGGGATATCAAGACAAGCGGAGTCGGTGAGATCCAACCTAGGGGGAGTATTGAAGATCAAGTATAGGTTGGACTCACCTAAGATTAGTATTTTTTTTACATTTCTATGTAATAGGATTTATGTTAGATTACTTTTGTAAGTTGTTTAGTTTATTTATCTATTTTAGTAGTCCAGCGAAACTGTGAGCGAAACTGTAGTTTCGCTCACAGTCAGCTGTAAGTTCTCCCGGTGAGACTGCAGTTTCGGCCAGGCGAAACTATAGTTTCGGCAGCATAGCTTCTCCTGCAGCAAAACTATCTGTGAAACTACATCTGCTATATATAGATTTCATTTTGTTCATTGTTAAGTATCCTTGCAAAACCCTAATCGAATATTTCTGTTGCAAGAGGCCATTGTAAGCTGGTTCTTATTGAATATATTGATTATCTTATTTTATTGGTATTGTTGCTTATTGAATCATCTTTGAATACATTTTTGTCTTCTTTGTTCTTCAACCTTTGTGTGTGTTCTTTGTTTATGGTATTGAACGATTCAAACCATCTTCTACACTGAAAAACTGATCAAATGGACCAACAGCTTATGAGCGTGAGGTCAACTTCAGATGGGTGTTAGAGCAAGTTAAAGAAACATTGGAAGAAAAGTGTATGGAGCCCCGTGTTATACTAACTGACCGAGACCTCGCTCTGAATAAAGTGTTAGAAGAAGTTTTTCCGAATGTTGTGTGTCGGAACTTATATTGCTAAACATTGCAAGGCGAGTTTTTCAAATGAAGAGTGGGCTGATTTTGAGCATGTGTGGTTGGTACTTATTAACTCTGCCACGACAGACATATACGCTTATAATTATGACCGCTTTTATCGCAGATTGGTGACCAAGCATTCAAGTAAGTTTTCTAGTGTTATTATATACATAAAAATAAGTAGTTCTTTAATATAGGAGTGTTGTTGTACCTCAAAAATAACTGGTTGGGACCCCTACAAGAGAGATTTGTGTCGGAGTGGATAAATAGTAATTATAACTTCGGTTAGCACACAACGAACCGAGTTGAGAGTCAGCATTCTTTGTTGAAAAGTTACCTCAAAGCAACCAACAGCACCCTAGATAGATTTATTCATTTTATTAATAATATTTTAGTTACCCAGGAAATTACTATAAAAGAAAGTTTTACCAAAAGCAAAATCATGCTTATGGTGCAGCAAAATCATGTTTATGGTGCAGTATAATCATAAAGTGCTTCAATTGTTGCGAGGTAAGATTTCTATTGCAGCTTTAGATCCCTTAGTTGGTGAGATAAACATGATTCATCATCTAATGACATCCAAAGAATCATGTGGCTGCCATCTTTTCACCAGCTGTGGTCTTCTGTGTGCTTGTAAATTAAACAATTACTTTCAAACAGGTGGATGTTCTTTTACATTTTAAATTTTATCATGAAAACTTTTTGTATATTTAATTTAATCTATTATTTTTGTAACATCTCGTATTTTTCGTTAAATAAAAGTTAACCTTGTTATATTTTTATAATTAAGGACCATTGTTGTCATTTATGAAACATGTGGATTACTTATGCTTGATTCTTTATGTGACTTTAATTCTTTAATTGAAAGTTAATAATTTAACTATTAAATTGAAAATAATAATAATAATAATAATAATAATAATAATAATAATAATAATAATAATAATAATAACAATAATAATTATAATGATAATAACAATAATAATAATAACAATACTAATAATAATTATATTAATAATAAGTTATAAAAGTTAACAAGTTAGATTAATATTAAACTTAAAGTTAATTAAGGGGGTGTTTTTGTCATTTTATGAACTTTAAAATAAAGTTATTTGTATAAAATAATAACAAACTACAAGGGCCAATGTGTAAAATTTAAATTACAAATGCAACCCCCGCCCACTTTTATCCCCGTTTTTCCGGCTACAACTCCGGCCAAGCTCCGGCGAGGCCGAAACGCCCGATTTTTCGGGTTTCAACAATAGAAATCGGTTTCTAACCGTTTATGAAGGGGATTCGAACCTGTATATGATTATAATTAGGTATACCATCGGTTACAAGAGCGTTCGATCTCAAGTAACTGTCGACCATTAAGCTCACAACGTTCGGGAATTAAACTCCAATAATAATCGAATTAATTCAACCTAATTGAACGTCTATCTATCCCTAAACGTTTACAACTCTCAATTTCACCTGAAACACACAGAAATCTCATACCCGATTCCCTCCAACACCGCGACCTACAACTTAATCAAAACCCACCTTCCAACCAACATAAACAAAAATTGACAGAGGGCTTTTCGTCTTTGAGACCATTAGAAGCACCTTGTGCAACGAATTTGATTATCTTCACCGATTTCTCATCAATCGACTCGACATAGCCGCGGCCTGTTCTTCGTCTTGTTCACCCTCAATCCATCTTCAACTCGGGTAATTAAACTTATGAACATACTCGAAATTACATGGGGAATCAAAGCCCCATGTTTATTTCTGTAATCGTAAACGATTCAGTGTTCAATTTGGTTGATTTTGAATTAGGGTTCCTACGGATTTGGGGGATTCTTTACCACTGTGTTCTTATAATTTAGGAACCGTGATATACCACGGCCACGGCCCTGGTTCACTGGTTACCCACACGTATTCAGAGGTCCTGGGTTCGAAACCAGCAACCTCAAATTTTTAAAGAAAAAAGCTTTTTGGCCTTTAAATATATATATCTATACTATATATATATTGATATGAGGTGGGCAAAGAGGTAATTTTACACAATCTCTTAAAATTAAGAGATGTACATGTATTCATGCACAAGCTACAACTTTCTTTGTTTTGATGTAAAAGGGTCGTCGGAGGGCAAACAATAGCTTTCAATGTAAAAGGGTTGTCGGAGGGCAAACTTTCTTTGCTTTGATGTAAAAGGTCCGAGACCAGAGTACCATCACCATCACCTTCCTCTATTGCGACGGAACAGAGTTGCTTTCGAAGATGCCTTCAGACCAAGGTACCATCACCATCATCAGCAGCTGCAATCTCCATTTCGAGAAGGTCAGAGGTATGGCTTTTCTCCTCAAAACCCTACATAACACGAAAAGAGTAAGGTTTTTGTCTTGGCGGTCAATTCAAAAATGTCATACCTCTGACCTTATTAAGAGGTCGCTGTGTTTTTTCTGCAATGGCGATTTGAAGTTTGCAATTCTGCCGCTGTGAACTTATTAAGAGGTAATATCTGAAAATTGATAATCTTCATGTGTTCGTATGTTTGTTTTCGCACTTGCCCCTTTTGTATCACACGAAGATTGTAGCTTTCATGATATAGGGTTTTGCACGTTCGTATTCATGTGAGTAATTCGCGTTTTGGGGCTGAAAGGTTTCTTGCTTTCCTAGATGCTTAGTTCAATAGCGAGTCGAGGCAGGAATTAGTTCGAATAATTCCTAGCATTAGAAACTGAGAATTTGATATGGAAGTACAGATTGATGGGAAGCAGATGGTTTTCTATGTTTGTTTGTCTGTTGATCACTTATGTGGACTTGCTATGTGTTGTTTATCTTCATTCTGTGTTTAATTTGGGCTTGCTAACTATTTTTTAGCAAGCTTATGCTCTGTATGTGATCCTTGCTGGTTATGCGTTTATTTTCTTTTGATGTTGGTGTAATGTTTAGAGCGACTGAGTCGTATCGGTTTCTTTTTTATTTTTGTATATCTGTTTTTAGCAGTGTAAATGGATTTATAATCACAAATGTTTTCATAGTGACTGCTAACCATCTGTCACAAAAAACAGCATTTTTTAATTCAAATGAAATCTTGTATTTTACTTTTTACTGTTTAAATGGAATTTGTCTACTATCTTGATAGTCATCCAGTTATGTTGATACATATTTCTAATCTTTTTGATGCAGGATTATAAAAGAGAGGCCTTTATGAAGGCTTACATGCAATGCTCAAATGCCATACAGAAAATGGAGAAAGAGCTAAGAACAGCCTGTCAAGCTCCTGCTGCAAAGTTTGATGATATTCTGAAGGTATTGCCATATTGCTTTCTATGTATGGAAGTGCTACACTGT
>BJCO01820528.1:0-19692 GCA_018326465.1 Flaveria floridana | reverse complement strand
TTCCTTTCTTGAACTCTTTGAAGAATAAGAGTTCTTCTAGCAGTATCATACCTCCACCCAAAAATATGAGTTAGAGTTGGTGGAGATGATACTGCTTTTAGGATGCCTTTCTCAAATAGACTCCTAATGACTGAGTCTATGCTGTCCACATCAATGTGGACTTGAGAAAGTTGGTGAGTATGCACAACTGCAAGTGAGGATGGTGAGTCCTTAATGTCCATACTCCCTGAGGAACTCCCAGGTTCTGTGATTGTAATGACTTCCTCCCCCTTTTTGGTAGCATCACCCTCTTGCACAGGGGAGCTTTGAGTTTGGTCAATTACATCCACAGGTTCTTGTGTTCCTGGTTGAGTTTCTTTTAAGGGTCTCCTAGCTAGTTCTTCCTTGAGATAAGATATCTCAAGTTGCTGATCACTGACCCTGTGGTGGAAGGTAGTCACATGAGATTCAAGATGACTAACCTTGGAGACTAAATAGGTGCATGTTTTTGACAGTTTTTGAACCTTTAGTCTCAGATTCCCCTCATCTTCATCAGAAGAATCACTGGGGGATGAGAGAATGGGACCAAGGTTCTCTTCCTCATCACCAGCATGGTGTTCTTAGCTACTGGATTCCTCTGCTCAGTGACAACTTCAGTTGAAGTATCAATGGGCTGAGTTGCTAAAGTGAGAGCCTCTTCATATGGATATCCTAAACATGTTCAGAAGTATCCACCTCAGTGATAGGTGACTGATGTGGGCTAGACCTAGATGACTCAAGAGCACTCATCTCCCTTTGAGGAATGGTGTAGTAGGAAGACTCATGGTACTCACTGGCATCTAAGTCCTCATCAATATAGAAGTCAAGATTGGGAATTGGTTGTTTTAAATCTAAAGGCTGGGGATGGTAGCTGTCCCCTTAAGGTTGTTCACTTGAGTGTTGAGACTCAAAGTGAAAGCTTAAGGCTGTTGGGCTTGTGAGCTCATCAGGCTGAGCATGAGGAACCTCAACACTGATTCTTCAAGTGATGGGAGTGGTTTGATCCTCAAGGGAAGTGGGAGCTCCAGTGTCCACTTCCTCCTGTGTAAGTGAGTATAGGGGCCTGCAAAGACACAATAGCTTGTGCAAGGGTTCGTTTGTGTTTTCTTTGGTTGGTGAGGGTGATCTGTGGCTGCTTTGGTGGTTGGGATGTAGAAGGGGTGGGTTCAACACTAGCTTGTGTTACTAGGTTATCACCTTGAGCAATGAGCTCTAACATTTTTGGGACAAGGGATGTTTCTACTCCTGAGAAGCCAATAGTTGGCTTCTTCAAGATTTTAAAGATGTCAGGCTTCATCTGTCCCAATTTAAGAATATTACCTGTTTCCCTCAACTTTGAGCCCAGTTCACAGTTGAGAATGTATTGAACATATCTAGGAAACATGTAATACTCTAAGGAGTCTAAGTTTGCTATTAAATTTGTATAAACAAATTAAGAATACCTTAACTTGACCCCCTGAACCATTCCATGTACTATAAAGGAGAGATCTTCAGGAATCTGGTCCATCCTCCATGCTTGTTAGACAAGCTGTGGATGACCACATGAAGTAAGTACTTCCACTTAGATGAGACCTTCCCTTTCCTGAAAGTCTTTACAGATAAATCTCCTTCATAGCTCATCTGTTCAAAGGAATGATTGACAGCTTCCTTGGGGAAGAACACCTCACCTTCTTCATCATCCAGCTAAAGATGAGTGTTGATGATGGCTGGGGTGATGAAGACTGTTCTCCCCTGCACTGTGGCAGACAGTGTCTTCTCCCCATCCAAAATGACCTCTTGGTAGGTATTCAAGAACTCAAGCAAATGATCCTCATAGAGAGGAGGATCAATGGTAAGGGAGGTAAAGTAGTTTGACAAAGCCAAGAATTGGCATACCAATGAGAACTGGGGATCTTTCTCAGAGTTTAACAGTGCAACCTGATTGTGTTGCCTGTGTAACTGCATAAAAAATCTGGGTCATTTCGTCTGTCAAGGTTGGCTATTTTGAGTAAGCTTAGATGTGAAGGAAGGATGAACGAAGGCGGTTTCAGAGAGAAATGGTAGAATTTAGGTTTGGACAGAAGATGAAGATGATAAAAAGAGGGGGAAACCGACAGGGTTTATGTGTGAAAAGGATTTGGAACAAAGTTAATGAAAGAGGATAAACTTTGAAATCTGGAAGGCGGTCCCACCTCTGAAAAAGTAGTTTGCTTTTTGCTCAAAAAGTTGTTTTCTTGGAATCCGAAAATCTTCCGAAGGTAAATTGTCTTCGGAAGTTTTAATGAAAAAGCTTCCAAAGCCAAAAGGACTTCGGAAGAATTTCTCAAGGAGTTTTGACAAATTTGATTCGGAAGAGAATTTTATACTTGGATGCTTTGTTCCACAAAACAAAGCTTTCGAGAGTTAATATCCTTCGGAAGAAAAAATGGTCCTTAGAAACATATAAGTGCCTAAGAGAGTTTTAAGCTTCGGAAGATATTTTAGAAATTTCTTCCGAAGGTAAATTTTACTTAGACAGTTATTTGTCTTGAATGTATATTTTATTCCGAAGATAAAATCATATCTTCTGAAGAATCAAAATTTGTCAAAAATCTAAGAAAAACTCTTCAACAAGTTTTTATCCTTAGAAAACATGAGCTTATGAAGGTGATAGACTAGACAACTTAGGACACACAGATTTTAAGAAATAAATGAATTTGTTTTAAGAAAAAGCTACTTAAAGTTAATCATCCCAATAGCTGATATAAGATACTTAAATCTCTGTTCATCAAAGGCTTTTGTTAACAGATCAGCATATTGTTCATTTGTGTTAACCTTAACTAGTTTAATTAATCCCTTCTCAAAGTTATCTCTAATTAAATGATACCTGATGTTTATGTGTTTTGTCCTTGAGTGCTGCACAGGATTCTCTGTGATTGATATAGCACTGTTATTGTCTATATGAATGGGAGTCTCCTTGAAGTTGAAACCATAATCAAGCATCTGATTATGAATCCAATGCACTTGAGCACAGCAACTTGTAGCAGCAATGTATTCAGCTCCAGCAGTTGATGTAGATACATAGGATTATTTCTTGCATTGCCATGAGACAACCCTTCCACCAAGGAACTGACATCCTCCAGATGTAGACTTTGCAGTCATATTGCAACCACCATAATCACTATCTGTATATGCATACAGATTGAAGTTAGAATTCTTGGGATACCAAAGACCAAGTGTTGAGGCACCTTTGAGCTATCTTAGAATTCTCTTGATAGTGATGAGGTGAGACATCTTGGGGTTTGCTTGATATCTTGCATAAATGCATGTGGCAAACATATATCAGGCCTGCTAGTTGTAAGATACATGAGAGACCCAATCATAGCCCTATAAAGGTGTTCAT
This sequence comes from Flaveria floridana, assembly GCA_018326465.1. NCBI lineage: Eukaryota > Viridiplantae > Streptophyta > Magnoliopsida > Asterales > Asteraceae > Flaveria > Flaveria floridana. The sequence goes on along the minus strand of BJCO01820528.1, from coordinate 16,313 downwards.
CCACACACTCCCCCTCAAGATCAGGGCCAAGGGAGTGGTTTCATGCTATGGGTGTCTTAGCCATCTTACAATCAGTCCTGTTGAATCTTTTTAGTATGTCCTGTACATACGTTGACTGACTTATGAAGATTCCATCTTCAACTTGCTTCACTTGAATTCCCAGAAAGAAATTGAGTTCCCCCATGGCACTCATTTCAAATCTGTCTTTCATCAGCTTCTCAAAGTCTTTGTAGAGCCTTGGATTAGTTGAGCCAAAGATGATGTCATCTACATAAACTTGAACTAGCAGTAGGTCATTTCCCTGTCCTTTGATGAAGAGAGTTCCATTTATAGTACCCCTTCTGTATTCATGCTTGCAGAGATACTGAGATAGAGTCTCATACCACTTTCTTAGTGCTTGGTGTAGCCCATAGAGAGGCTTGTCAAGCTTGCAGACATAATCATGATGATCAGGATCTGCAAATCCAGGTGGTTGTTTGACATGCACCTCTTCATCAATCACTCCATACAGAAAAGCACACTTGACATCAAGTTGATAGACATTGAAGTTCTTGGATGCAGCAAAGGCCAAGAATATCCTAACAATTTCTAGTCTTGCTACAGGAGCAAAGACATCAGTGTAGTCAATTCCTTCTTCTTGTGTGTATCCTTGAACAAGAAGTCTAACTTTGTTCTTGATTACAATACCTCTATCATCTTTCTTATTTCTAAATACCCATTTGGTTCCTATAGTAGTCTTCCCATGAGGAAGAGGACAAAGGTTCCAAACCTTTTGTCTCTTGAATTGAAGTAGCTACTCTTGCATGGCTTCAATCCAACTTCCATCCTTCAGAACCTCATCAACTTTATTGGGCTCTATATGGGACAAGAAACAAGAGTGAAGACAAACATTTGCTTCATGTGTTTGACCTCTTGTTCTTACCCCGATGTCAGCATTTCCAATGATGTTTGTGGTGCGATGTTTGGTATTCAAGATGCTACATGGACATCCAAATGACCTGAGAAAACCAATGAAACGTTTTCTCTTATGCCAAAGTTCATAAGGAGTCTTACCATGAGTCTCAACCACTAAAACTCTTTCTACACATAGCAGGCAGTGTTGACTGCCTCTGCCCAGAAGGTGATCGGCAGTTTAGAGTCAGACAACATGGTTCTAGCAGCTTCAATCAGTGTCCTGTTTCTTCTCTTAGCAACACCATTTTGCTGAGGAGCCCTGGGAGCACTGTATTGTCTTGTAATACCTATTTCATCATAAAATGTATCAAGGATTTTGTTTTTAAATTCAGTTCCTTGATCACATCTTATGGTTCTGACGTTGTGATCACATTGATTCTCAATTCTTAAGATGAAATTCTTCAGAATCTCAGGGGTCTCATCCTTAGTCTTAAGAAAGAAGACCCAAATGAATCTTGTAAACTCATCTGTGATCACCTGACAGTAAGAGATCCTTCCTAGACTCATTACACTGGTGGGGCCCAAGAGATCCATATGTAACAAGTGTAGGGGTGTAATGATGGAGTTTATTTCCTTAGGCTTGTGATATACCTTATGTTGCTTCCCTTTCAGGCATGCAACACAATGGTCATCCCTTGTAAACTCTTTCTTTGGCATTCCAGTAACCAAATCATTCTTAATTAGCTTATTCATGTTTTTAAAGTTTACATGGCACATTCTTTTATGCCAAAGAAAAGAGTCATCACTATTGGCTTTAGATAGAAAGCATGAAACTTCCCCTGAGGGAGATGTTTCTTGTAAATCCATCTTATACATGTTCCCTTTCCTAGGGGCTCTAAGCAGGATATGCTCATGAGGAATAATCACCCCGGGCTTGAGAACAATGCACTCATGCTCAGTAAAGAGCATGTTATGACTCTGATCATAAAATTAGGATACACTCAGAAGGTTGTACCCAAGCTCCTTGACAAAGTTTACCTTCTTAATGCTGAGCTTACCATTTGTGACCTTGCCCCTTCCAGAAATATAACCTCCTTCATCTCCTCCAAAAGCAACTAGTCCTCCATCAATCCTTTCAAAGTTCTGGAGTAGTGACCTATTGCCTGTCATGTGCCTGGAACAGCCATTATCAATGATCCAGACAGTTTTGTTTGTCTTGAGCTATTCCTGCACAAAGAAAATGATTAGTTACATTTTGAAACCCAGGCCTTATTGGTCTTGGGCTCATCAAAGGAAGTAGAATGTAATGAAACAGTAATAGATCCTATAGTTGTGCTCTGAGGATCTCTTGCTGTTGTTGATGGAGAACTTTCAGTCACTTGGTCTTTCCTTGACTTCCACACCACCTTTGGAAGTTTGGACCTGACCTTCAACACTTCAGAAGCTTTTGAGACTTTGGAAGTTTTGGTGACTGAACCTTCGGAAGATCCTGCTAACACTGCAGCAGACTTCAGTGGTTCGGAAATATTCCTTTCTTCCAAGACCAAATCTTCTTCTGAAGGCAATTTTCCACTTGCGTTCTTCTTTCTTTTAGAGCTTCCGAAGGAAACAGATTTTCCTTCCAAAGCTGAGTTCTTCTTAGATCTCTTTGGAGTCTCCTTCTTGGTCATATGAAGAGTACTCTTTGGATTGTATGGACAATCCATAGCAAGATGAGAGGTACTTTCACACATGACACAACTTATCTTTTTCATCCCAAGAGTTTTCTTCTGATAACAAGGTTGACTTTGATCACTTCCCTTCTCCACCTTCATCTTTGCAGATGCTGAGACAGTCCCTTTGGGTTGAGGATTATTGTTGGAGTTGGATGGTTCAGGCTGTGTAGCAGTGGTACACAACGGATCAGCCTTCTTCTTGATGTTGAGATGATTTGAATATGAACCAGAACTCTTGGTAGAAGAGTTGAGGTTGATGTCTTTAGTCTTAACCATGTCAAATCCTGTAGAAATAAAGACTTGTTTCTACTTAGAGTTAAAAGTGGCCTTGATCTCTTAAGCCCTCCTGGCCTTTCTTTTGCTCTTTCGGATCAAGTTCTTCCTCATAGACTTGGTCATCTCAAGCTTCCTGCTATGCTCAGAAGGATAGTGACCCTTCTAAGAATCCTCCTCTTCACTCTTCTCAGAGGAATTCTTCACTACCACTTCTTCATCCTCTTCACTCAAGGGGTCTAAGTGTGGAAGCTCATCTTCATAAGTTCCACACCTAGGTGATCTTACAGACAAGATTGTGTGTGGAGGAGCTATCTCACTAGATCCCAGTCCCTGCCTATTTTGATAACAAACTTTTGCATGCAAGGATGAGGATATGATGTTCTTGAAGGTCTCTTCTTCAAGAAAACATTTTTCTACCCTAGTTTTGCTGATCACATGCTCAGCCTGGCATTCAATTAACTTAGTTATGAGATCCTTAATTTAAGTCCTGTAATTTGTATGCTCGTGTTTTAAAACTAAAATGGTTTTCTCTAAGTCCTCTATCTTTAACTTATAATCATTTTCAGCCTTTCTAAAATCAGATTTTAGGATGTTCAAGGACTCAAGATCAGATCTCATCTCTAAGTTATAGGACCTGTATCTGTTGACTTTAGCAATACATTTAGGAGTGCAAAGATTTTCCAATACCCTAGTTTCATCATGGTCAGCCATCAATGGTTTGTTTGGAGATGCATCTTCCACCTGAAAGCTCCAGTCAAAGCCTCCTTCTTCAACAACAACTGCAGCTTGCTGCTTTGGCTTCTCATTCTAGGTAGCTTTATCAGTGTAGTTTGGTCTAGATTGTGCTTGTCCACCATTTGTTCTCGGTGCCTTGCACTCCCTAGAAAAGTGACCCATCAAGTTATAGTTGTAACACTTAACTTTGCTTTTGTCCATTCCAAACTTTCCACTAGCCGTATTGCTGGGAAACTTCCTTCCTGTCCTCTTGTAGAATCTCTTGGCACTGTGAGTGAGAAGAGCCATTTGCTGGACTATCTTCATGTACTCCAGGTCATCTGGATGGATACAGTCCAGGTCTTCAAAGATGAATAGGAGGCTGTCACAACTTTCATCAGATGACACAAAGGCTTAAGAAGAACTTGTCTCATGGAATGGGCTTCCTTAAGTATAGTTCTCTCTTGGTGTCTCCTAGAAGGTGATGAAAGGACCCTTTTGTGAGATGTTAGGGTAGCATATGAGATGGTTCTGGGGTTCTATGCTATCCCTTTCAGTCACATGAAGGGCTGAACCCATTTGATTACTGGAGTTACCAGATGAACCTTGCATGTTCATCTCCATCTGGTATCCACTGAGAATGGCATACAACTATGTCAGAGTGAGAGTCTTAAGGTTCTTAGATCTCTTGATTACAACACAATAATGTGTCCATTGCCTAGGAAGATAGGACATAAACTTCCTTACAATGTCTCTGCTATCAAGAGTTACTCCAACATCCACTTGGGTATCCACAATCTCAATATACCTGAAGTATTGTTGAGTCATGGTCTCACCTGTTTTGAAGGTGAAATTTTCAAACTGCTGCTTCAGGAGATCCTTCTTGTTTTCTTTGGCTTCAGTAGAACCGTCATACATTAGTTTCAATGCATCCCACAGCTGCTTAGCTGTTTTGCATTTCTTGAAACCTCTGTATACAGAGTTTGGAAGAGCAGTCTAAAGGGCTATCATGGCTTTTTGATCAATTTCTACTCTCTTTCTATCTTCTTCTGAGTAGTCAGTCACAACCTTGGGGATCATACCACCTCCAGCAGCAGCTGAAGGAGTTTTTGGTATGTAAGGTCCAGTGACAATAGATTCCCACATTCTTGAGTCTTAACACTTGATGAAACCTTTCATTCTTCTTCACCAAGTGTTAAAGTCATCAAGAGTGATTAGTGGGGACTTTGTCATGGTTCCAGTTTCCATATCAGCTTTAGAGATAGCTGCCATTTGAAGGGTTAAGTATTTTTGCGTGTGTGAGGGACCTTAAGATAGTGAGATCTTATATCAAAAGCCTGAGACGCTCTGATACCAATTGCAGGACCGGGTGAAGGGTGTATGTACTTGTATAACACAACAACACAAAGAGGACAGTGTATGAAAACACTTAACAATTCAACTAGGGAACTGGTGAAATGAGTTTAGAGAACTAAGAAAGATAAAATGTAAATGAAAAAATTAGAACAACACACAAGCAGTTGGTTTCAAGGTTGAAGTATATTGATCTTCTAGTTCTTTACAAAATGGTTTACAAAGGTCTACAAAACAACTTACTAAGTGACAAGAACCAGAAAATACTTATACTATAACCTACAGGCGGCCATACTTTGAAGGCCAGCTGGATACATGAACTAGACAACAAAATCCATGTAGAGTCAAAAGGCAGAATGCCTTTTGACTAGTGACTATAACATGCCATAGCTCACATCCTAATATATTACAAAAAGGATAAAGTACATAAAGTGGAAAGTTACAGACTCAAGACCTCAATGTATAGTTTAGCAAAAGCATGGACCTTTTCACCAACTCATGAAAGGTTGGTGACTTATCAGAGTGGCAGTGGAAAGTGGTTCAGCTTTAGGTAAAAAGTACATCAGATAAAGCATGTAATATAAAAGTCTTCGAAAGAAATCTGTCTTCAATGGTTGGCTTCGGAAGACTTTGTCCTTGATGCTTCGGAAGACTTCATCTTTTGGCATCGGAAGATATTGGTCTTGGTTTCAGAAGATTTCACACAGAATAATTTCTAAGGCAGTGTGAAACTTCCGAAGCATTCCACTTCAGTATACATGTGCATGCATGCAGGAAATACTTGAAGTGTTTGGGTTGCATCAGCCTTACTAATAACCTTACAATATACATATATATATATATATATATATATGTACATATATATGTATATGTATATATATATGTATATATATACATATATATATCTTTATATATTTTTATAAATGTCTGTGTATGTATATATATGTATGTATATATATGTGTGTATATATATGTATATATATGTATATATTTGTATATATATGTATATATATGTATATATGTATATATCTATATATACATATATATACACATATATATATGTATGTATATATATATACACACATATATATGTACGTGTGTATATATACACATATATAAGTATGTGTATATATATAGACATAGATATGTGTGTATATATTGACATACATATATGTGTGTATATATACATACATATATTTATATATATATACACATACATATATGTGTGTATATATACATACATATATTTATATATATATACACATACATATATGTATATATATATATAAATACATTTTTATGTGTATATATATGTATATATATATACATTCATATGTGTATATACATAAATACATTTATGTATATATATATACATACATATATATATGTATATACATATATATGTACATACATATATATATGTATGTATACATATATATATGTATATATATATATTCATATATGTATGTATATATGCATACTCCGCATTTAGCTACACTTCAGATCACGAATTTCCTAGTGCCTGAGGAAGACCCGGATGAGGACGCAGAAGAAGAACCTGAAGAAGCACTTGAAGAGCAACAAGTCGATGAACCTGAGAACAGCATGGGATCCATTGATTCGAACTGATTCTTTAGCTTGTCTATTTCTTTATTTCTTAGACTTTCTTTTTTTCACACCTAGATCGGAAGAGTTGTTCCCATCTGACTGATGTTTTTGGATTTTAGTATTTGGTTATATTCATTGTATACGTACTTACAATTTATCTGATTAGAAATTATTATTTGAATTTATTAGTTGTGTGTGTGCTAAATTCTTTAATTGCTTATACTAGGATGAAGTGAAATATGTTTAATATTTGCTTATAGTATGTTTTGATTTTGAAGAATGTGTGGACGAGGCTGTGGACATGGCAGAGGTAGCATTACCATGATGCCTGCAGAATTGGCGGCACTAATAAATCAAAATGTTACCATGGCGCTTGCAAGCCAGCACCCTTCACAGCCGAACCCTATTGGTGAGTAAAGGTTTCCTTACCCTTTTCCAAATCTGCATGATAGCTTTCAATTACCTAATAGCAATTCCAATGTCTAATCATTATACTCAATTCAATTCCAGGACAACCGACTTGCACATTCAAGTCCTTTATGGACTGTAAACCAAATCCGTTCACTGGCGTTGAAGGGCCGTAGGACTCCTACGGTGGTTGAGAAGCTAGAATCGGTCTTCGAGATGTGCAATTTCCCGGTGTCAAATCGGGTTAAGTATTCCACCGGCACCCTGGATGGAGCTGCATTATCCTGGTGAAACACCCAGGTACAAATGTTAGGAGTTAAGATTGCCAACTAGACTACTTTGGAGGATTTCAAGACTTTGATGAAGGACGAGTACTGTCCTCGAGAAGAGGTGTCAAAGTTGGAGATAGAGTTCTAGAACCTTAAGATGACAGGTTCCGAGATCGAGGCGTACACCACTCGATCTCATAAGCTTGGTACGTTGTGTCCCAACATGGTTAATCCTCCTTCCTTGAGGATTGAGAGATATCTTCATGGCATGTCACTTGATATTCAGAGTATGTTCACCGCTTCCAGACCAAACACCATACAGGAGGCGCTTTGACTTGCCCATAGGTTAACGCATCAGGCTGTAGCACAGTGTAAGCTACCCTCGCATGGTTCTACGTCAACTGCCACTAATGGCAATAATAAGAGAAAATAGGAGTCTATCCTAACAATAAGTAGAATATCTTAGCAGCAACCATAATGGTCACGAAAGTTTGACAACTCCCGTTCATCTAACCAATCATCTTCTTCATCACAACATGGTAGTGGCTACACTGGAATGTTACCTAAGTGTGACAAATGCAACCACCACCACAATGGGCCTTGTAATAAGAACACTTGTGAGAGACATGGTAAATTTGGCCACACTGCTAAGAATTGTTGTGTGAACTTAGTAGCTAAGCAACCCACGTAACAGGGGGAACAAAGAGGCTGTTACTAGTGTGGTCAAACCAGGCACATCAGGAGGAACTGTCCAAAAGTAAATAAGAACAATAGTGATGGAAGTGAAGCTGATAACCACAACGGAAACGATAATGGCAACGGAAATGGCAATGGCAATGGTGGTGCAAAAGGTAGAGCCTTCGTCATGGGTTCAGGTGAGGCTCGTAATGATCCTTCTATTGTAACTGGTAAATTTCCCATCAAGGTTTTGCATCTGTGCTGCTTGATTCTGGTGCTGATAGGAGTTTCATTTCGCATAAGTTCAGTCGATTACTAGATGTTAAATCTACAGCCTTAGACACGAACTATACGGTAAAAATAGCTGATGGTAAGATTCTTTAGTCTTCTCATATATATCGAGGTTGTAAGATAAGTTTGTCTAGGCACGATTTTGATATTGACCTTTTATCTGTTACACCCGGTAGCTTCGATGTCGTAGTCGGCATGGATTGGTTGTCCTGGAACCAAGCCAAGATCATTTGTCGTGAGAAACTCATTTGATTACCTTTACCTAATGGAGAGATACTCACGGTGGAAGGCGACAAGAGTGGTGCTGTGGTCGGCATCATCACTTACTTGAAGGCTCATAAATGTTTAAGTAAAGGGCACTCAGTGATTCTAGCCCTAGTTACTGAAAAGACCATTGAGGAAAAATGACTTGAAGATATTCTGATTGTTAGAGATTTTCCAGAGGTATTTCCCAAAGACTTACCTGGCCTTCCTCCACATAGGCAAGTAAAGTTTTAGATCGAGTTGACACCGGGAGTGCCCCTATCGCTCAGGCGCCGTATCATTTGGCACCGAAGGAACTCTAGGAATTGTCAAAACAGTTGTAGGAACTATTAGACAAGGGTTTCATATGTCCTAGTTCTTCACCTTGGGGAGCACCTGTGTTATTCGTGAAGAAGAAAGATGGAACATTCCAGATGTGCATTGATTACCGAGAGTTGAACAAGGTTACCATGAAGAATCGATACCATCTTCCCTATATCGATGAACTGTTTGACCAACTGCAAGGATCGAGTTACTACTCGAAGGTTGATCTGAGGTCTGGATATCATCAACTTAGGGTTTTAGAAGAAGACATATCCAAGAAAGCTTTTAGAACTCGATATGGGCACTTTGAGTTCACAGTCATGCCATTTGGTTTGATGAATGCTCCTGCAGTCTTTATGGATCTCATGAACCATGTTTGCAAACTCTATTTAGACAAGTTTGTTATCGTCTTCATTGATGACATACTCATTTATTCTAAGAATAGAGAGGATCATGAGGAACACTTAAGGACTATTCTAGAGCTTCTGAAAACCAAATAGCTATATGCCAAGTTTTCCAAGTGTGACTTCTGGATGAGAGAAGTACAATTCCTAGGGCATGTGGTTAATGAGAATGACATCCATGTTGATCCGTCTAAGATTAAGGCAATCAAGAACTTGCCGGCACTGATGACGCCTACGAAGGTGCGCCAATTGCTCGGATTAGCGGGTTATTATCGGCATTTCAAAGAAGGATTCTCCAAAGTGGCACAACCTTTGACTGCCCTAACTCACAAAGGAACCATCTACAAGTGTGGTAGCAAGGAAGAAGCGGCTTTCCAAGCGCTTCAGGATAAATTGTGTAGTGCATTGATCTTGGCATTACCTGAAGGAATAGATGACTTCGTGGTGTATTGCGACACGTCAATCCAGGGTTTGGGTTGCGTGTTGATGCAACGTGAGAAAGCAATAGCTTATGCATCGAGACAACTTAAGGTGCATGAGAAGAACTATACAACTCATGATCTAGAACTGTGGTATTCGTACTCAAGATCTGGATGCATTACCTATATGGAACCAAGTGTACGATATTCACTGATCATAAGAGTCTTCAGCATTTTACGAGTAAAGGAGCTGAACATGAGATAGCGATGATGGTTGGAACTTCTGAATGATTACGACTGTGCCATCAAGTATCATCCAAGTAAGGCTAATGTGGTAGCCGACGCCCTCAGTCGGAAGGAAACACCAAAACCTCGTCGGGTGCGTGCGTTATAGATGACCATACACTATGATCTGCCAGTGCAAATCAAGGGTGCTCAATCTGCGGCCTTAAAATATGAGAACTTAAGCGAGGCATGGAGAAACAGTTGGAGATCAAAGCTGATGGAATCCGTTATTTCATGAAATGGATCTGGGTACCACAATATGGGGATTTATGAGAGCTAGTGATGGATGAAGCTCATAAGTCATGTTACTCAATTCATCCATGTTCAGACAAGATGCATCCGGATCTAAAGGAGTTTTACTGGTGGTCGAACATGAAAGCTGAAATTGCAACCTATGTAAGCAGATGTCTAACTTGTTCTAAAGTTAAAGTGGAATAACAGAGACCATCCAGTTTACTTCAACAGCCGGAAATCCCAGTGTGGAATTGGGAGCAAATCTCATTGGACTTTATCATAAAGTTACCCAGGACTCCCAGCAGATACGATACCATTTGGGTTATAGTAGATCTCTTAACAAAATCCGTGCACTTTCTGGCTATCCGAGAGACTGACCGAATGGGGAAGCTGATATGAATTTACTTAAGGGAAATAGTCTCTCAGCATGGCATGCCAATATCTATCATATCTGATCGTGAAGCTCGGTTCCCCTCTCACTTCTGGCAATCATTGCAACGATCATTGGGAACGCGGCTGGATATGAGCACTGTGTATCACCCGCAAACCGATGGTCAAAGTGAGCGTACGATTTAGACATTGGAAGACATGTTTCATGCATGTGTAATTGATTTTGGCAATAGTGGGAAACTCACTTTCCATTGGTCGAGTTCTTCTAGAATAACAGTTATCACACCTCAATCAAGGCCGTACCATTTGAGGCACTATATTGACGTAAGTGCCGATCACCTATCTGTTGTGCAGAAGATGGAGAAAGCCAACTTACAGGTCCTGAGCTTGTGCACGAGATGTTGGAGAAGATCGTGCAAATACGTAACCATATAGCAGTGGCATGTGATCGATAGAAGAGTTATGCTGATAAACGTCATAAACCATTGGAGTTCTAGGTTGGTGATAAGGTACTATTAAAAGTCTCACCTTGGAAAGGTGTAATATACTTTAGAAAGCATGGGAAACTAAACCCTAGATAGCTTGGGCCATTTGAGATTGTTAAACAGGATCGCCCAGTAGCCTATCAGCTGAATTTACCCGAAGAGCTCAGTGGAATACACAACGTGTTTCACGTATCAAATCTGAGGAAGTGTCTAGCCGACGAATCACTTGTCATTCCATTAAAGGAATTGGAAGTTGATGAACAGCTTCGTTTCATTGAGGAACCAGTTGAGATAATGGATCGAGAAGTCAAAACCCTAAAGCGTAGCAAGATTCCTATTGTGCGTGTGAGATGGAATTTGAAGTATGGAACATTATTTATGGGAATGTGAGGATCAGATAAAGTATAAGAATTCATAACTATTCAAAGATCAAGCGTCTACTTCTTAAGGTATCATTCTTACGATAACTTTCCTTTAAATTTCAAGAAGAAATTCCGTTCAACAAGGGGATGATGTCACAATACGTGCCATTTTGTACTTTCCTTGTTGAATTGTTCTGAATTCTTTTATTCTGTTGAATTTTACTAAACCTTATATTTTAATTTTCGGGATGAAAATTACTTCAACAAGGGGATGATGTGACACCCCATGTTTTCAGGTTAACGTCGTTAACATTTACGTTTACATCTTTAAATTTTCCTCTGCATATTAACCTAGTAACTAAATTAATAACTAGTGTCCTAATTAATATCTACCCAAATTAACCTAATCTTAACTTAGTAATAATAATAAAATAAGTTTTATCAAAATATTAACCTTAGATGAGGGACTAATGGTGCCAAATTTCTAAACTTAATCATATTAATTAACTTAAGCCCCATTCACGGTTCCATCCTCATCAACCCCCTTCAACCTCCTCCTAACCGTAGCCCTGATACGGGCGCTTGCTTTCACCTTCGAGAAAACTCATTCGGCCATCTCCTTTCTCCCTGCGTGTGTCTCTTCGGCAACCGTACGCCGCCGGTGACCACGAGCATTGACCATTGCAGCCGGTATGGTAAGTTCTCTTCTTCTAATATTTTTTCACTATACGTATCAGTACAGTTTCATTCTCGATTTTGGTTTGTGGTATAGTTTTCGGTTTGGGTTTTCCCGGATGGGTGTGCTCGATAGGGTACCCATGTGCGTGATCTTTGCGTGTGTATGGTTACCGGAGAACCGGTGGTATGGTGCGTTCATTCATAAATTCTGCACGTGGTCGGGTATGTTATGTTTGGGTGTGTGGTTTCGGTCTGCAATTCCTACCGTATATATGTGTTTATGTGATGCATATGCGTATGGCAGTGTATGTGTGCGTGGGTGTGCTGCCATAAACGTGATTATAGCCCCTTGTATGTATCTATGTGTGTGCTCATATATCTACTACTATATTAATAAGCAACTCTTGAGGGCAAAATTGACATTTCACCCAAATCTCTTAAAATTAAGAGATGTACATCTCTTGATGCATAAGTTACAACTAATCAAGCTTGAAATCCCTCACTTTCAAACAAGCAGCTTGTTTCAAACTTCTCACCCCTTCAAACAAGCTGCAATTCAAAATTCAAATCATAATTTCTTTTGTTCTCTCATTCTCTCTCTCAAAATAGGGTTTCTTTTCTTCAAATGGTGGTTATTGCATCTCCAGCCGTAAATGGAGATCTGATGGTTATTGCATCTCCAGCCCTAAATGGAGATCTGCACTCTTAACAAAAGCCAAACCCTAATATTGATCCCAACAGAGAAACATTTTCAAAATGGAGATCTGCGTTCACTAGAGAGACTGTGGCCCACTACACTTAGAAGAGACCCGCGTGATGCCCTCTCCGGCAACCACATCCGGCAACCACCTTTTTGGCAGCACAGCCGTACCGCTACACTTAGAAGACGATGGTGGCCATGGCCTGCTACAGTCGTTTAGAATGCAGATCTCCATTTAGGGCTGCAGCGTTTTCGTCGATGGTGGCCTGCTACACTTAGAAGACGACGACAATGACTTAAGGTAGGTCCACTGATTTCGCTTTGGGTGTTCTCATGTTCTGTGTGTTCTTAAGACGACGGACTGACCCAGTTCTATTTATCCAGCGGCTAGGGTTTATGGGTGTTCTCATGTTCTGTGTGTTCTTCATGGATCTCGCCTTGCTATCTTGCGCTAGGCAGTCAGCAGCTTCAAGATAGAAGCTTCAAGTTGGGTCAGTTTTAAATTCTTATATTCAATATGGTAGCTTGATCAACCCAATAATCAATGTATAAATTATGATTACAGAGTTAGTTATTACAATAATGAGTAATCATTCAAAACCTTTGGAAGAAAAAACAATTTAGGGGATGTTTTGGATTGCTTATATAAACAACTAATCTTATTGAAATTTTTGAAAGATAAAGAATTTTGAGTGTTTTTATAAGAAGTTTGGAATTGCTTTTATCAATATGTTATTCTTGGTGGATTTGAAAATACAAGTTTATCCTTGGTGTGAAATAAGCTTATCTTTATAATTTAATTATTTGCTTTTGATTATAAGCATAAGCAGAAACTTATCTTACTATTGCATTCTTTAAAAGAAGTTGATTATCTCTGTTTTTGGTATGCAGTTTTAGTTTGTTTATATCAAACTGATCATTCTTGGTGGTTTCAATACACTTACCCATTTAAGAGGAAACACCACCCGAACTGACCTGTTAATAAATAAATGGGCTAAAATTGCCATTTGACCATATTTTTTTGATCTGTGCTTAAGGAAGATTAATAATGATAGATTCTGTGAATAAAAATAATTTAGGAGGTTGTATGCAATCATGTATCACAAATGTAGTTTGAATGACATTTAACCTGTTTGACTCATTTGACCCGTCTATTATTTTTTATCTGTGTTGCAGGAAGATAAGATCCAGAGACCAGCAGCGAGTCGTGAAAAAAGAAACCATAGAAAATGAAGAAGATTGCGAGACAACTGAATCTGATTCAGACTCTGAGAGTTGTGAGCTTGAAACTAAAGATACATCTTAAAATGATGACAATAACAAAGAGAACAAAAACAATAGCAGCAAAGATAATGCTAACCATTCAAGTCAAAAGATGGAAAACTTCGGTACCAAGAAGCGATTGGTACAAAGGCCTACCCGCAACACCGCAATTGAGTCTGCCATTGTTCCAGATTCAGAGGATGATATTTCTGCAGAAAACAGTAATGACTAAATTTACAGGTTTATGATCCTTTTGTTTCCGGAGGTATTTAACATAACTAGGATGGCTTAGATCTTTTTGTTGTTGATTTTCTGTTGTAGTTGGTATAGTTAGTGGTGGCTTTTTTGCCAGAATGGTGGTGGTATCTTTTTGGGCGTATTAGGTGGTTTTTCTTATGCAAAGAAATATTACCTCTGTACACATCAATACCCATAATGGAATGCTTTAGTTTTTTTAGGACTTTTAATCTACTTCTACTAACTACTTATAATTAAACTTTGTAAGGTTTAAACTTGACTTCTTGAACACCTTACCACAAGAATGTTAGATGTCCCATTGGGTTTGTAGAATTAGTTGAAATGGTTTCTCTAAACCAGTCAAAATGGGTTGGTTGGATTGGTGGGTGGCAATTCTTAAAACGCATACGAGTCAAAAGTATCTAGACTATATTTATATGTATATAAGAAGGGTAACATTGTCTTTTTCATAAAACTCTTAATTTTAAGAGTTGTACAAGTTGATAATCTTTATGTACAACACTTTCAGGAAAAACAACTCTTTTAAATTCATGTTTCAATACCCCAGATGCTTTCTCCTAAATTTCAAACCCTGATCTCATTTCAAAATTCAAACAAGCTATACATCTCTCTCTATGAAAATCAGTTTGGTGGATTATGGAGTTTCAAGCGAATGGACCACAACCATGCTCTAGGGTTCTGGTCGTGAAACCGTCTTTCATATGAAGATCGACGGTGACGACACTGGCTAGGGTTCTTGCCGTGAAACCGTTATTCCTATGACCAAAATTCGACGACAATCATCTTGGTTTGATGAATCAGGTAAAATCATACGCCTATATTCAATTTTTTCAGTAAATCTATACCTATTAAGACCCAATCCATCACTTTTTGTTATTTTGTGATATTTTTGCAGCCACCATCCTTCACCTGCTTCAATGTGTAATAATTTTGCCTTTATTATTGGGGATTTTGATAATGAGAAATATGAGCTTCTTTACTGTAAATGTGCAAATGATATTTGTAGTTTGATGTTTAATGTAATATTTGGTTTATAAAATCAAATTCAAATGAAGTTTATGTCTTCTCAGATTTCAAAGACATAATTTGATGGAAGGATAAAATTTAGTAGTTTACATCATTAATTTCATGAAATCATTCTCAAATCATTTGTTAATTGAATGTTCATTTTTCGATTGTGCAGCTATGCGTTTTGTTACCGGTGATGTTTACCTCCACCTCATAAAGAAAATGGTATGACCTCTTGCTTGTTACTGATGTTAATTTAGTTTGGCCCTTTTGCTAATCTATAGTTTACAGTGAACTTGGTTTTCTTTTTCTTTATGGTTACGTTTAAGGTTATTTCTCTAATCTGATGTTTGTTTTGCGATTGCCTAGCTATCATTTTGCATCCCTATCAAGGTATGCATATAAAATGGGATCTGATTTTGGGGTATATCATCTTTTTTAGGATATGTTCGTTGTGGTTTATATGAATTTGTACAAGAAATGGTGCGGACCAAAGAATGAATTTTGAGTGATGATTTGGCGTATTGTGATGTATTTAGTTGTCATCTATGTTTATCCATATGTGTGTGTGTCTTGGTTTTAAGAAGTTAAAAGAAGATATATACATTCAAATCTGATCATTATTAATTTGTTAGTTATGTATAAATAATAAATACCCGGTGAACATAATTAAATCCAAACCAACCTCATATTGACCCATACTAAAATAACACCTTTTAATCCAAAGATTTTAGACGAAACGAACTACACACCTCAAATGTTGTTTATCGGGAAGTGTTACGTGATGAATGAACTGCATGTGTAGTTAAACAAAAGTAAGTTAATAGATTTTTGTGGTTTAAGTTTTTATGTTTTGAATATCTATTTTTATGTTACTTATATATTATTTTTTATTCATTAGTAACATAAATTAAAAATAAAAGTTAAGAGGTAGTCCTGTTTATTATAAAATACTGACTTGTTTATTTTCTCTACATAGATTAGAAGTCTACTATGGATGAACAAAAGAAGGAACTTCAAGATATGTCAGGTATTAGTTTAACATATATAACTG
>BJCO01820522.1:0-10682 GCA_018326465.1 Flaveria floridana | reverse complement strand
GTGAGTTCTAGACCCCGTATTTTACTTGTTTTAAACATTCTTTGGGGCTGAAAATGTATTAAAAAGGTTTTATAATTATTATGCATGTGCACCCGTAAGTTTTATGCTTACATGATGATGTTTTATGGTTGTTATGTGTTATTTATACTTAGAAAAGTGTTATTAAGCTTAGAGTAAGAAAATATGATGATTGGGACTGAAATTGTGTTAGAAACATGCCAAACAGGTTGGCCATGCGTCTATATAAGGCCCATGCACCTAAAATTGCCTTAGAAAAGTTTCTAAGTCTGGTCATGCGCCCAAATAGGGCCCATGCACCTAAACAGTACCCTATGCGTCTAGAAATGCCTTAGAATTTCTAAGTATAAGTCCATGCACCTGAACAATAGTCCATGCGCCTAGGACTTAGTCTCAGACGTCTAAGCGCACCCCATACGCCTAAATAGTGCCCATGTGTCTGAAATGGCTCATGCGCCTAAGTGTTGAAACGCCCAAGTAAGCCCATGCGCTTGCATAGTTGCAATGCGCCTAAACAGGCCTTATGCGCCTGCATAGTGCTCATGCGCCTAGAACACTTAGACTGTTTTCTGAAATTTTGAGAAAAACAAAATGATTAAGGTTTGACCCGAGTTTGACTTAGGGTTTTTAATTGTTATTATATTGCATTATTATAAGTTGTTCTTATGATCATAATAATTATTATTATGTGACTTACGTGATATGTTTATGATCATAAATGCAAGTATTATCATTAACAAAGTGAAAGATTAATAATAAAGAAAGTAAAACGTAATTAAAATAATGAAAGTCTTGCAAGCTTATAGGAGGTGCACGACCATGTTGTCGTTAGCTCAACTATGATGCGGGTTGGCTACCCCAAAGGATGCACATAGGGTCAATCATTGAGATTGGCAGGACCCTTGTAGCATACCCTAGGTGACTGGGTCAGCTTCGTGCATATAGTTCGTGATCTATTTATAGACTACAGGCCCATCACCAGCTTCAAGCACATAGTTTGGGGTATTGCACATTGGTCCACATAGACAGTGAAAGATAAAGTTAAAAAGTACGAAAAGAACAAATGCGTACAGTAAAGAAAGAAAGAAAGAAAGTATTACCTGGATGTATGTATGATGCGTGCTCACGTACAAAAGTAAAGAAAGTATTTTATTAAAAGAGTATTTTTCATATATATATATATCATACAAGGTATTTTAATACTTTTAAAACTAGAACTCACTCAGCAACACTGAATTTTATACATTTTCAGTTGGTAGGTAAATATTGCTGAGGATGGCATGCTGGAAAAGCTACTCGATAGGGCAAGACTGGCATCCATTCATGATTAATAATTTTATTGCTTTGTAATACAGTTAAGCAATCTTTTGTAACTGAAAACCATTATGGGTGTATTGCCTAGCAATAGTTTTTATTAATGAATGGATGACTTTTGATATTAATTCCGCTGCATTGTTTTAAGAAATGTATACTATTATATGTCTATGATGCGATGAATGATCAAATGTGAGGTGCCCGGGAACAAGGCCTTACAAGTTGGTATCAGAGCCATAGTTTAAGTGAATTGGGTAAAATATTTTCAAAAACCTAAACTTAAACTGAAAATGGGACGAATAGAGGGATGTCAGCCCGAGTAGCTACGTGCCATCAGGTATTTCTTTCCTTAAAGTTAATCAGTATTATGCGCGTGTGCTATTTGACTTATGTGTTCTTAGTAGGTTTAGATACTGATGTAGTCAGGATAGGAAATTCTTAGGGTGTGGAGAGTAAAGTAAGTGGCTAATCACAACTTGCCACTGTCATTAGGGACTTACTATACTTGACATAAACTAAGCTATTGTCTTGAATGACTATGTTGGTGTTTGAATGCTGGACGAAAATCTTCCAAGGCTTCTAGAGGCAGAGGTCGAGATGGACGTGGTACTGGGCCACGTGTGACTAGGAGTAGTGCTAAGGCTCCTGAGATGGCTCACGAGAACCCTGAGGTTTATGGCCGGAGTGAGGAGAATGAGAACGCTAGTTTGAATGCCTCACCTAGGGAGGCGATTGCTGATAAGGTGCATCAGGTCATGCAGATAGTCTTACCGTCTATGGTGACCAAAGTTATCAGAGCAGTGAGGAGCGAGGAGAGAAAGGAGAAGGAGAAATAGAAAGGATCAACGGGAAAGGAGAGCAAGGGGGAGGAGGAATAACCGGAGCCTGAGACCGTGTTGTCCGATGATAAGGAGGATAATTCAGTGGGGGTGATGACCAAGGGGTGCAGTTATGGGGCATTCCATAGGTGCAAGCCCCCGACCTTCAATGGTAATGGTAATGCGGCTACCGCTCACCGCTGGGTGAGGGAGATGGAGGCAGTGTTGTAAATCAATGAGTGTCGCGAAGACCAGAAGGTGAAGTTCGCCACCCACTCTTTTGTCGACTCAGTGTTGTGTTGGTGGGACAACATTGTCCAAGCTGAGGGTGCCAGAGCCATCGGGAGGATATGATGGAAGGAGCTAAAGCAGTTAGTGATCGAGGAATTCTATCCTCACTGGGAACTCAACAAGATCGAGAGGGAGTTCTTGCAACTTGAGGTGAGAACCATGACCCACCAGCAGTACACCACCAAATTCAATGGAATAGCGAGGCTGGTACCGGATCAGGTGACTCCGATGTAAAGGAAAATCAAGAGGTACATCCAGGGACAACCACCTGATATTCACAGGCATCTGATCGCTGCTTAGCCAGGTACCTTTCGATCGGTTGTATACATGGCGGGCAGGTTGTACGATGAACGGGAGGAAACCATGGTGGAAGTGAAGAAGACAAGTGGTGGTGATAAGAACTAGAACGGGAAGAGGTTTGGACGTGGTGGTTTCACTCCAAACAACAAAAAGATGAAGGTGGATGATCGTAGAGTGTCGCCAAGCTCGGGACTGAGGAAGTGCGGTAAATGTGGAAGGGAGCATATCGGTGCGTGTAGCTTGGGATTGAATGTATGCTTCTGGTGTGGCAAGCCTGGCCATATTGCTAGAGACTGTAGGGTGCTGAGGTGTTATATCTAAGGCGAGGAGGGCCACGCGAGCAAAGACTGCAAGAAGCCAAGGGCGGAGAGCTCTGGAACGAAGAAGAAGCCGGAGGAAGGAGGACAGAGGGCGTGTGCTAGATCTTACACATTGACCCGGGAGGAAGCCAGAGTAGATCCCGATGTCGTGTCAGGTATGTTTCTAGTAAATCAAACTTGTGCCTCTGTATTATTTGATTCTGGTGCTAGTAGAAGTTTTATTTCTACTACTTTTTGTGCTAAGTTGTCTACTAGTAGTAGAAGTATTAGTGAGACATTCAATAGAAACTCCTATTGGTATGTCCAACAGAATTACTGACATGATAGAGGACTGTGCCATAGAACTAGAAGGTCATAGGTTTGCTACTAAGCTACATGTGATGCCCCTAGGTGGATTTGATGTAGTACTAGGGATGGATTGGTTAGCAACCTATAAGGCCAACATCGTATGTCGCAAGAAGATGATTCAACTAGTTGCGCCGGATGGGAGTTCGGTGACGGTTTATGGAGATCACGTTACTACGACCCGAAGGTGATTTCGATAGCGGTGGCGGGGAAGTGTATGAGATGTGGATGGAGTGCATATCTGGATTACGTGAAGGATGTGGACGTGTCTGTGCCACAACTATCCTACGTGACAGTGGTGCATGAATTCCCAGACGTGTTCCCAGAAGATCTACCCGGCGTGCCACCGGATCGCGAGATTGAGTCCAGATTGATCTGATACCCGATGCTCAACCCGTTGCCAAAGCATCATACGGATTAGCTCTGACTGAGATGAAGGAACTCATGGAGCAATTGTAGGAGTTAATGGATAAAGGATTCATTCGATCGAGTATCTCTCCATAGGGTGCTCCGGTCTTGTTTGTAAAGAAAAAGGACGGTAATATGCGGATGTGCATCGACTACCGCGAGCTGCACAAGTTGACGGTGAAGAATCGGTATCCGTTACCAAAGATTTATGACTTGTTCGATCAGCTCCAAGGAGCCAGCTGGTTTTTGAGGATAGATCTTCGATCTGGCTACCATCAACTGAAGGTGAAAGAACAAGACATTCCTAAGACAGCTTTTCATACGTGTTATGGACACTAAGAGTTCCTCGTTATGTCTTTTGGATTTACTAACGCGCCAGCTGCTTTTATGGACTTGATGAATCGAGTGTGTCGGCCAATGTTAGATAAATCAGTGATTGTATTTATTGATGATATCCTGATTTACTCAAGGAGCAAAGAGGAGTATGCCAGTCATATTCGGGGAGTATTGGAGACATTGAGAAAGGAGAAGTTGTATGCTAAATTCTCTAAATGCGTGTTCTAGTTGCGCAAAGTTCAGTTCTTGGGCCATGTGGTAAATGCTGAGGGAATCATGGTGGACCCAACAAAGGTTGAGGCGGTGATGCAATGGAAGTCTCCAAAGACGCCATCCGAGATTCGTAATTTCTTGGGTTTGACGGGCTACTATAGAAGGTTCATTCAAGACTTCTCTAAGATAGCCTTACCTTTAACAAAGTTGACTCGCAAGGACGTGAATTTTGTGTGGAGTCGAGAACAGGAGAGTGTGTTTGAGTAGTTAAAGTGGAGATTGACCCAAGCTCATGTCTTGACATTACCCGAGGGGAGTGAAAACTTAGTGGTATATTCGGATGCTTCTTATTCTGGGCTAGGTTGCATGTTGATGCAACGTGGAAGGGTGATAGCCTATACGTCCCGACAACTGAAAACCCACAAAGTCAACTACCCTACACACGATTTGGAGTTAGCAGCTGTGGTTTTCCGTTGAAGATTTGGAGGCACTACTTATATGGTACAAAGTGCACAATCTTCACCGACCACAAGAGCTTAAAGTACTTCTTTGAGCAGAAGGATCTCAACATGAGGCAGAGAAGGTGGTTAGAGCTCATCAAGGAGTATGATTGTGAGATCCACTACCATCCGGGCAAGGCCAACATGGTGATCACCTCGGACGTGATGACCTTAGACGTGATGACCCAAGTGAAAGAATTTCAAGATGAGGCGTTGAAAGAAGATCGCCTCAACTCTGAACGAATGAGAGGTCTAGTCGTGAAACTGAGAGAAAACACCCACGGGGTTAGAACCCGCTTTGTACGAATATGGATCCCTGTTATGGAAACCTACGAGGGCGAATCATGGATGAAGCTCATAAAACTCGATACTCCATTCATCCCGGTTCCACCAAGATGTATCAAGATATGAAGAAGGACTACTAGTGGCCGGGTATGAAACGTGACGTGGTGGATTATGTGAGTAAGTGCCTCACTTGCTTGCAAGTAAAGGTAGAGCGTCAGAAGCCTTACGGGAAGATACAACCATTGGATATAACCGAGTGGAAGTGGGGAACATCACCATGGACTTCATTACAAAGTTACCCCACACGGCGAGGGGGTACGATGCCATCTGGGTGATTGTTGATCGTCTAACCAAGAGTGCTCACTTCCTATCGATCCGCAAGACGTACTCATCTGAAAAACTGGCAGATCTGTTCATCAAGGAGATTGTAGTTCATCATGGCGTGCCTATGTCTATCGTGTCGGATCGTGACACCTGATTCATATTGAAGTTTTGGAAGAGATTCCATGACGCAATGAGGACGAGGCTACATATTAGCATGGCTTATCATCCTTAGACAGATGGTCAGTCTGAGAGGACGATTCAGACGCTCGAGGATATGCTCCGAGCATGTGTGATTGATTTTGGGGGAAATTGGGATGATAACTTACCGTTAAAGAAATTCTCATATAATAATAGTTATCATGCTAGTATTGGCATGCCACCATATGAGATGCTATACGGTAGAAGATGTAGGATGCCCGTATGTTAGGGAGACATTGGGCAGAAAGAGTTAGGAGGTGTCGAGGTGATCGAGGCTACGACTGAGAAGTTAGAAAAGATCAAGGCCTTTATGAAGGCAGCGGAAGATAGACAAAGTCGTATGCTGACAAGAGGCGTAGACCGATAGAATTCAAGGTTGGCAACCGAGTTATGTTGATGGTCTTATCTTGGAAGGGGATCATCCGATTCAGGAAGCGAGGTAAGTTAAGCCCGAGATACATAGTACCTTTCCGAGTCATCGCACGAGTAGGAGAGGTGACCTATCGACTTGAATTGCCAAATGAGTTAAGTGGAATTCATCCCACATTCCATGTATCTCATCTGAGGAAGTGCTTAGCTGATGAAGACATGGTTGTAGCACTGGAGGATATCAAACTAGATGAATGGCTCCACTATGTGGAGCAACCAGTGGCGATCATTGATCGTAAGGAGAAAAGGTTAAGAAATAAAGTGGTTTCTCTTGTGCGTGTACAGTGGAAGCACAGAAAGGGATCCGAGTCTACGTGGGAGACTGAAGAGGAAATGAGGTAGTATTACCCACAGCTATTCGAGGAATGACAGGATTCGGGGACGAAACCTCTTTAATGGGGGTAGACTTGTAACACCCGAAATTTTTGTCAAGATAAAAGAAAGAAAAACAATAAGTACAAGAAATAAAAAGTATCTTGCAAGAAGAGAAGGGAGATTAAAGTGAAAGGGGGCAAAGTGTAAATAATACAAAAGTCAAAATAATAAAATATATATGGGTACGGCAGCCCATATCAATCTTTCACCATCTGATTTTGTCGTTCAAAGAAGAAAGAAGACCAGAAAGAAGAGTTTTTTATTTTTAGAGAAAGAGCAGCTGAATTCGACCAAGGTAAACAAATTTAGTCTAATTGAGTTAGTTTTCATGGACTTTTGGCCATAAAACCGGCTTTGTCATGTTCTTATATGTATGTATGTGTTCGGTTATATGACCATGGGCATGTATAGGTGTTAAGAGCTATTGAAAAGTTCAAGATTTAGAGTTTGGGGCTTGAAAGCAGCAAATGTGAGTTCTAGACCCCGTATTTTACTTGTTTTAAACATTCTTTGGGGCTGAAAATGTATTAAAAAGGTTTTATAATTATTATGCATGTGCACCCGTAAGTTTTATGCTTACATGATGATGTTTTATGGTTGTTATATGTTATTTATACTTAGAAAAGTGTTATTAAGCTTAGAATCAGAAAATATGATGATTGGGACTGAAATTGTGTTAGAAACATGCCAACAGGTTGGCCATGCGTCTAAATAAGACCCATGCGCCTAAAATTGCCTTAGAAAAGTTTCTAAGTCTGGTCACTCGCCCAAATAGGGCCCATGCACCTAAACAGTACCCCATGCATCTAGAAATGCCTTAAAATTTCTAAGTATAAGTCCATGCGCCTGAACAGTAGTCCATGCGCCTAGGACTTAGTCTCAGACATCTAAGTGCACCCCATATGCCCAAATAGTGCCCATGCGCCTGAAATGGCTCATGCGCCTAAGTGTTGAAACGCCCAAGTAAGCCCATGCGCCTACATAGTTGCAATGTGCCTAAACACGCCTCATGCGCCTGCATAGTGCTCATGCGCCTGCATAGTGCTCATGCGCCTAGAACACTTAGACTGTTTTCTGAAATTTTGAGAAAAACTGAATGATTAAGGTTTGACCCAAGTTTGACTTAGGGTTTTTAATTGCTATTATATTGCATTATTATAAGTTGTTCTTATGATCATAATAATTATTATTGTGTGACTGATGTGATATGTTTATGATCATAAATGCAAGTATTATCATTAACAAAGTAAAAGATTAATGATAAAGAAAAGTGGAACATAATTAAAATAATAAAAGTCTTGCAAGCTTATAGGAGGTGCACGACCATGTTGTCGTTAGCTCAACTGTGATGCGTGTTGGCTATCCCAAAGGATGCACACAGGGTCAATCGTTGAGATTGGCAGGACCCTTGTAGCATACCCTAGTTGACTGGGTCAGCTTCGTGCATATATTTCATGGTCTATTTATAGACCACAGGCCCAACACCAGTTTCACGCACATAGTTTGGGGTATTGCACATTGGTCCACATAGACAATGAAGGATGAAGTTAAAAAGTACGAAAAGAACAAATGCGTACAGTAAAGAAAGAAAGAAAGAAAGTATTACCTGGATGTATGTATGATGCGTGCTCACGTACAAAAGTAACGAAAGTATTTTATTGAAAGAGTATTTTCATATATATATATATATCATACAAGGTATTTCAATACTTTTAAAACTAGAACTCACTCTGCAACGCTAACTTTTATATATTTTCAGTTGGCAGTTAAATATTGCTGAGGATGGCACGCGGGAAAAGGTACTCAGCAGGACAAGACTGACGTCTGTTCACGATTAATAATTTTGTTGCTTTGTAATGCAGTTAAACAATCTTTTGTAACTGAAAACCATTATGCGTGTATTGCCTAGCAATAGTTTTTATTAATAAATGGATGACTTTTGATATTAATTTCGCTGTATTGTTTTATGAAATGTATATTATTATGTGTCTATGATTCGATAAATGACCAACTGTAAGGTGCTCGAGAACGGGGCATTACATTGCTGAATCATATAAATCTGAAATTGGTATGGTGTTTTCCTCTCGATGATTGGTGGATTTTCAAAATCATCACCCGAGCATTCTTGTTGATGAAGTGTTTGTACTTCCATATCTAAAATGAAAGATAAATGAAAACAACATTTTAGCTAATATTATATACCAACTATTTTATTATAAGCATTATGTATTAACAACATCACTATTTTAAGCATAACAAAAAAAGTATAAGTCTATGCTTTTTATTTTTTACTAAATCATCAAATAATAGACAACGTCGGTTCATTACAAAACTACAAATCATTCAACAATTGTAACAGCCCAACGTAACCGCACCATGATATTATCCGCTTTGGCCGGGACGAACCACCATCACCTCACGGTTTTGTTTTCACCTGAACCGGGACGTACCACCATCACCCAGGCAAAACGCGTCACAGTGGGGAAGGTCTCAAGCCCCTTATAAAGAAGCATTCGTTCTCCTTCCCAACCAATGTGGGATGTTACAATCCACCCCCCGTAGGGAGTCCAGCGTCCTCGCTGGCACACTGACCTGGCCCTGGTTCTGATACCATCTGTAACAGCCCAACGTAACCGCACCATGATATTGTCCGCTTTGGCCGGGACGAACTGCCATCGCCTCACGATTTTGTTTTCACCTGAACAGGAACGCACCACCATCGCCCAGGCAAAACGCGTCACAGTGGGAAAGGTCTCAAGCTCTTTATAAAGAAGCATTCGTTCTCCTTCCCAACCAATGTGGGATGTTACAACAATAGAGATAAGTGGCGCATATTATATACATACTATATAACTATAAGTAATATGAATCAAAACAACACCGTTTTATGAGATAAGTAGCACATATTTAATACATGCTTTTATGTCTGTGATTATATGAAAACAACAAAAAATAAAAGTTACTAAAGTTGTATTACCCTTCAAAATATATACACTATCACAGATCATTAACAAGTTACAAATCATTATATTATCGTTATAATTAGCACATATCAAAAGAGTACTGTTTTAAGCATCAAAGTTTATTACACTACAAATAAATAAACTAACACATATCATTACCAAACTGCAAATCATTCAATAATAGAGATAAATAGCACAGATCATTACCAAACTACAAAACAACACTTTTTTTAAAATCACATAATTGATCATATCACTTCATGCTTTTCATTTTTTTCTAAACCGTCACATGACTTTTATGTATGTGATTCTATGAAAACAACACAAAATAAAATAACTAAAGTTTCATTACATTACAAAATATATAAACTAACAACATATCATTACCAAACTATTAATCATTCAGTAATTGAGATAAATAGCACAGATCATTACCAAACTACTAAACAACACTTTTTGAAAATCACATATAGATCATATCACCTCATGCTTTATAATTTTACTATACCATTACATAACTTTTATGTCTGTGATTCTATAAAAATAACACAAAATAAAAGAACTAAAGTTTTATTATCCTACAAACTTTATGTACTAACACAGATCATTAGCATATAAAAATCATTAGATTATTGAGATAATTAGCACATATGAATCGAAACAACACTGTTTTATGAGACAAGTAACACATATTTAATACATGCTTTTAAGTCTGCGATTTTTCCCTCCAATCCAAATCAATACAAATCATTAACCGATTTGGATGCTTTTTAGTTAGGATTTCATTAATGACAATCACAATAATCATAGTGATCAACTGATATTATTTCTAGGGTTTTCGTGTTTGGTACTAAACCAACATCTTCTCCATCATCAAATTAAACAATTTTTGACAATTACCTTTGATGTTTGTAACCAATTTTGGTGCTATTTGATTAGGATTTTATGAATTACTCCTTGTTTGAACTCAATTTTGCCCTGTAATCCAAAAAAATCAAATGACTAACGATTATCTATGAAATCAGTACAATGCAATATCATTAACACAATAATGAACTTACTCTTAGTATTCGAGGTAGATTTCTTCATTTCTTTCATAAAATCAATGAATTTCTTCGACAAATCGTCCGGTGCAAAATGGAGAAGGTAACCGTATCATCGCTTCCCGTTCTTAGACTTCGATTTAGGAAATCCTTTTTTTATTTTAACCAACCCCATATATATATATATATATATATATATATA
>BJCO01820519.1:0-10026 GCA_018326465.1 Flaveria floridana | reverse complement strand
CAAACCAAAGCCTCACTCACATCCAAATTGCTAGAACAGCCTGCCCAATTTCCCATACCAAAACAAACCACACCACAACCCACAAAACCAACTCCCTTTCCCACAAAACCAATAGCCGATGATGCACCCCAGAAGAGGAAGAGAAGGGTGTTGAGGCTAGAAGAAGAAGATGATGATGATGATGAGGATGAAGATAGGCTACCTATCTCAGCTGTTATTCCATTGCCTAAGGCCAAAAGTCACCATCCAACAATTACACTTTGAGATTCAAAGGCAAACTATTAAAGTGAAGCTATAAGAAGAAGAGCTTCACAAACACCATGATGATGAATTGTTGAGAAGGGTTGATAAAGCTTATGCAGCCACTTCATCAATTATCAACATGAAGAAACAAGCTCAGAGATTATACACTCTCAAACATACATTTCAATATCAAAAAGAGAGAGTGAGGATTTGGCCTGATCCCAGGGTGTCTCATAGGATCCATAAGAAAAACATCCCTTAGAGATACAATGGGCAAGTGAAAAAGATTGTAGATGCAGTGATCACATTGCCATTGTAGTATCACCCTGGGAGATCCTTGAAGACTTCAAGAAAGCCTATACATCTAATATGCCCCCACAAAAGATGCTACAAAATAGAATGGTGAAAAAGGGGTTGGTGTATAAAAGGCTTGAAGAAGTCAAGAAGGATTAGCTCCACTTACTACTTAAGGGTAATCACCCTGATGAATTTGCATATAGAGAGATAACAACAATGGAGCTCAAAAATGGAAAACAGGTCAAATACCTCTCTGAGTTTTATGGGCCTGAATCATTCTTTGAGGGAGAACCAGAAGAGCTCACCATGGAGGAACAAATAGTCTTCCTAGAGGCCTACATAAGAGAGTCTTATAGACTAATAGTTGGGAAGTAGGTCTCATGGATGGGGTAACAGCTCTGTGTCCAGTTCCCCAAGACAGAGTTCCCATCCATCCTTTGCCAATCAGATCTTTGAGACCTTTTCCCAGGCCTGTACTGATATGGGTCATTTCTGAGCTGATCTAGAAGAAGAAGACCAATCTTTCTACCAAATAAGTGGGACATTCAATAAGCTTAAAGGATTTGGCTGCATTGGTTCAGGGGGAGTTTGTTGGACTAAAAGAACCAATATGCCAGATCAGAAAAACCTTTAAGTCCCACAGACATCACAACAACTACTGAAGACTTCATCAGTTGATGATGACAAAGACTGAAGACATCAGCTGAAGCACAAAGACTGAAGACTTCATCAACTAAAGTACAGACTGAAGACTTCATCAGCTGAAGTACAAAGTCTGAAGACATCAGTTGAAGTACAAAGACTGAAGACAACAACTGAAGACATCAGCTGATGACAACAACTGAAGTTCAAGTCTGAAGTCAAGTACTGAAGCCTTCAGAGTTTGTCACAACAGCTGAAGAAGTATTCTTCAGTTGTTCTGATGGTTTCCTTTCAGTAGTTTCTTTTCTATTTCAGTACTTTGTAAAACGTCTGAAGAGCATGTTCTTTAGAAGTTGTAGTTTTAGTAGTTTTGTTTCAGTAGTTGTAGTGTTAGTTAACACTTGTCTTTTTGTAAGAAGATGTCAGCTATTAGACATCTTCAGTAGTTGTGTTTCCGTCAGTAGTTTGTTGTAATAATGGTTAGATGTCATTGTCAAGTGACATCAGCTGACGTCATCTTTCCTATAAAAGGAAAGATGACCTAATTGTAAAAGTGCCGAAGCATGTGATTGAATGAAATACACCTTTTTGCATAAATTCTCTCTCTCTATATATAATCATACTGTTTCATTGCTATATCTCATGTGTTCTTGCTATAATTTGTTCTAATTCATGTACTAATTCCGCTACAAATCAAATCTAATTGATCAAACTAGATGCTGAGATCCTTTCAATATTGACATAATATGATGCTTCATTTGTTCCTTCCTTCTTAGCTTTCTAAGCCAAAAATTCTTGAAATAATTGGTTATTAAGATTATCCTCTCTAGTATTACTTGAGGAAGTTGTAGTATTTGCAATATCTGCGGCTATTAGCCTTTGATGAGCAATTTTCCCAAGCAATATATCACTATTAGGAAGCCTTGATTGGCCTCTTCCTTTCTCTCTTCCAATATTTGAAAGGGATTGTTTTCCTCTGTCTCGAGGAATCATTCCCGAAAATATAATCAGGCAGAAGAGATTATTTTCTCTTTTTCTTTAAGAATATTTATTTTATTCTTAAAATAATTTATCAATTTTATATTTTCTAAGAGCTTATTAGCTCTTTCAACTGGACGCATGTAATAATCCTGCATATCATTGTGAATTTGATAATGTCTAATCATTCTCATTGCTGAATAATCATCAATTTCAATTTGTATATTATTAAAGACTATTTTTAATGGTCCTTTTATTTTCTTCATGAAACCTGCAAAATAATTTATGATAAATATTCTCTTGTTAAAAAATCAGGTAAACTATTATCTGTTCCCCTTTTATATATTATTTCAAAATCAAATGGTGCAAGATGAGATTGCCATCTAGCAAACATCTGTTTAGAAACATCATTTTTAAAATCTTTATTGAACATGTATTTTGCCGCTTGACAATCAGTTTTTATTAAAAACTTTTGATTAGATAGATCATCTTGAAATTTTAAAACACATTTAACTATTGTTAAAATTTCTTTTGCAATCGTAGCATAATTTTTCTGACTATTATTCCACTTTCCTGAGTGGAATCTTACAAGAAATTATTGTTTGTAAATTGGAGAAATCTGTTTCAGAATTCATCCATATCTAATATTACTAGCATCTGTTTCTATAATCTTTTCCCATTCAGGTTTTGCTATCATCAAGCAGGGAAGATTTTTAACATTTTGTTTAATTTTTTGTACTGCCTTAGTATGAATGTCAGACCATGGCAAAGGGTTCTTTTTTAATCTGTCATATAAAACAGCTGTATCTTGGGCTAAGTCTTTAAAATATGGTGAAATGTAATTTTAACTTCCTAAGAATCTTTGTAACTGAGTTTTATTAGTTATTTCATCAGGAAATTTAGAAGCAAATTCAATACTTCTATTTATTGGAATAATATTTCCCTTTTCAATATTATGACCTAAAAATCTTATCTTTGTTTGAAAAAGCAACATTTTTTCTATCTAATTAATCCTTTTTGTTAGGTATAGGATACCTAATCCCTTTTAAAACTTTGTTTAAAGGTTTGTAGTTTATTACTAACCTGGGCGCTCCACTTTCTTTTTCTGAATGTTTATTAACATAAAAACCAGTGCGTGACCATGGAGACTTTGAAGGTCTTATTAAACCTTTTTCTGTTAAAGCTTTTATCTTATTTTTACATAATTCTAGATATTCAGAATTCATTTGACATGGTCTTGCTTTTGTAGGTATTTGACTTTTATTAAAGTCATTTTCATATGGGAGAAAGAGTATATGCTTCTTTCTATCCCAGAAAGCATTTGGATGGTCATTACAGATTTGTAAAGAAAATTGGTGTTGTATTAATTCTATTTTATTCTGTAATTTAGAGTTTTTTAACCTCTCTTCTATTGTAAGAGTATTAATTTCTTGTTTAAAAAAATTAATTTGGTTTTGTTTTGCTTGTATTAAAGATTCTTCAATATCATTTGTAAATCTGGGAATAGGTTTCCGAACAAATTGAAAAGTTATTTCTTTTCCTTTATAGGTTCCTGTAATAAATTTTTCATCAATATGTTTTATTAGGAAAATCTTAGTCCAAAATGGTGTACCAAGTATAATTTGGTTAGTTAGATTTTTCACTATCATAAAACTGTTTGGAATACAAACTTTATCTTGACAAATGTATGCTTGTGGTAATTTGTAATTTATAATCATTGGTTCCCCACCAGCAGAACTAACTTTATGAGTAGTTTTGTGAAAATATTTTGTAGGGATAATTCCCTCTTGGACGCAATTCAAATCTGCTCCACTATCTAATAAAGCAATTAATTCAATCGAATAATTGTTATCTATCAAAAGTTTAATTTTCATATATCATTTATGGGAAATAACCATCTCATATATTGATAAAAAATTATCATTTCTTTCTAAGGATGTTAAATACTTCTTAGAAGTTTTAGGATTTTCTATAATCTCCTTTATTTCTAAACTTTTTATCCTTTCTTCTAAGGTTATATTATTTCCTTTAAGATTCTTAATTTCTAATTTTAGATTGTCAATCTCTAATTTTAATTCCTCAATATTAACTGAATTTCCAGTCTTATTTTTCTGACCTAATTGTCTTCTAACTTCACTTAAAGTATAAGGCTTAAATTATTCAACAGCCATTGAAGTTGAAGCTTTATTTTTCCCGATTATTTGAGAAGTGTAAGGCCCCATTCCCGGGCACCTCACAAGTGGTCATTCATTGCACATAAACAAACTAATATACATTTCATAAAATAAGCAGTGGAATTACATTTAACAAAAGCCATTCATTTTCTTATAACTACTGTTGTTAAGCAATACAATTTTTTTCATCAGTTACAAAAGGATTGTTTAATTGCATTACGAAACAACAATAGAATCAAAATACAAATGGATGTCAGTCTTGTCTCGCCGAGTAGCTTCACCCTCATGCCATCCTCAGCAATAATTACCTGCCAACTGAAAATGTATAAAAGTTAGCATTGCTGAGTGAGTTCTAGTTTTATAAGTAATAAAGATACCGTGTATAGTATATATATATATAAAAATACTCTTTGTTTGTAAAAATACATCTCTTACTCTTATAGGTGAGCACATGTTAACTATACAACAAGGTATTGTTTTCTTTCTTTACTGTATGCCTTGTTTATTTTGTACTCTTTTAACTTTATCTTTCACTGCCTCTATGGACCAATGAGCAATACCCTAAACTATGTGCGCGGAGAAACTGGTGCTGGCCCCCCTACAGTCTATGGTCTGAATTACTATATACAAGACCGGCCCAGTCACCTAGGGCATGCTACAAAGGTCCGCCAATCTCAATTGATTGGCCCTATGAGCATAAGGGGTAGCTAACCCGCATCACAGTTGAGCTAACGACAACATGGTCATGCACCTCCTATATGCTTGGAAGACTTGTTAACTCTTTAATTAAGTTCCACTTCTCTTTGTTAATTCTCTTTCACTTTGTTAAAGATAAAACTTTCATTTATGATCATAGGCACACCACATAAGTCACACAATAATAATCATTATAATCATAGGACCAGCTTATAATAATGCAAATATAATAACAATTAAAAACCCTAAGTCAAACTAGGGTCAAACTCTAATGATTCTGTTTTGCTCAAAATTTCAGAAATTATTCTAAGTGTTCTAGACGCATGAGCACTATGCAGGCGCATGAGGCCTGTTTAGGCGCATGGGCATTATTTGGGTAGTTTAACACTTAGACGTTTGGGCTATCCCAGACGCATAGGCACTATTCGGACGGTTTAACACTTAGCCGTTTGGGCCATCACAGATGCATGGGCACTATTCGGACGGTTTAACACTTTGTCGTTTGGGCCATCCCAAACGCATGGGCACTATTCGGATGGTTGGTCCATACTTAGGCGTCTGAGTCTAAATCTTAGACGCATGGGCTACTGTTCAGACGCATGGGCTTACAATTAGATTTTCTAAGGCATTTTCTAGACAGTTGGGGCAATGTTTGGGCGATTGGGCCCTGTATAGACGTATGGGCTTACTTAGAACTTACTAAGGCAGATTTTAGATGGTTGGGGGTACTGTTTGGGCGTACTGTTTGGGCGGTTGATCATATTTAGAACTTTTCTAAGGCAAATTCGGACACATGGGCCTTATTTAGACGCATGAACACCTTTCTAACATATTTCTAAGTTGTTTTTAAACCCAAATCTTTATACCATCCTGTTCTAAGCTTACTACAACTACTCTAAACATAAATGCCACAGAAACATCTATAAAACATCATCTTGCAACTATGACACATACGGGAAAGCGTTCATAACATTTTTAAAATCATTTTGATACATTTTCAGCCACAAAGAAAGTTTAAAACAGGTAAAATACGGGGTCTAGAAACTCACCTTAGCTGCTTTCAAGCTTAAACTCTTTCACTTGAACTTTTTAAAAGATTCTAACACCAAATAGTAAAAACTTCTTCTTCTTCTGCTTGAACAACCGAGAGAAAACCTTGTTTTCTTTCTTCTTCTTTTGTCGACAAAAAGGCAGATGGAAAAGGTTGATATGGGCGGCCATACCCATATATATTATATTATTTGACTTTTATACTATTTTACACTTTGTCCCCCTTTACTTGCGCTCCTTTTCCTTTTAGGAAATATACTTTTATTTCTATCTTACTTTAACAAAGTTTCGGGTGTTACAAGAAGTAATTCTTTCCCTAATTTCATTGTCTTCTATTGCTTTTAGTAAATCTAATAAATCATTAGAAATAACATTTATTTCCATATTCTCAAATGGAGCAATTATTTGATAAATGTCTTCTTCATTATCTGTGTCTGATTGGCAATATTTTCTCCTCTTTTACAAGGAAAACATTCTTCATCTGAGGTTATTAATACTTCTTCCTCTAATATATTTAATTCTTCACATGAAGAGTTTTCTGATTCTAAATTAGACTCAGAATTTATTAGGATTTTAGATAATGTATCCTTTAATTTTTCATCCTTAATATTGTTGAGTTTCTTTTTTACCAAACATGTTTTTGCTTTATGGCCTGGACGACCATATTTTTTACATATTATATAAGGCTTATAATCCCTTTCCCTTTTTAATTTTCTTTCTTCTCTTTTTTGTTTCCTTTTTTGTAATTTTTTGTTTCTTTGAGAAGATATAAGCTTCTTTTTATTATTATTTTCTCTGATTTCATCCATACCAAATTGGCTACAAAATTGACCTAATTGTTTCTTTTCCTTAAGAGAATATTTTTTAATCTGTTGATTTAGTTTTATTTCATTACATAAGGCTAATCCTTCCTAAACACAAGTTCCTGTTAACTTGCCATAAGTATAATCTTCATAATTCATACTTACTTCTCATCTCCTAAGGTTTTTCCTAACTCTTTCTGCAAATAGAGGAGGCAAACCATCAATAAATTTAGATTTCTAATGAGTACTATTAGACTCAGGGAGTTCCATAACTCTACTTAAGAAAGTATCTTTATACCATCTAAATGATGTACGAGTTCTACATCTTAAATTTTGTAATAAAGTTCTAATATTTTCAGAATTATCTAACCATCTTCCTGTAAAGTGGTCAACAATATTTACAACTAGTGTATAAACCGCATTCGGAGTTTGACTGCCATTTTAATCTTTGATATTACTTAGGATATTATTTTTATCTGTTTATGTTAAATAATTATCTCACCAGCCTTTCAATTGACCAGTAAAACCTGTTATTATCATTTTAGCACTATTTTGATCATAATTACCATTACTTTTACAGATAGTACTACACATCATCATTCTAGATACAGTATCCGAAATTTGTTTTTCAGTTTTTCAATCTATATTCCATCCATAGATGTGTTTTCCATAATATGAATTATTAACTACATATTCTTGTTCCTCTATTAGAACATCTTGTGGAGTTGGTCTAGGATAATAATACATTCTTTGTATGGGTTTATCAGCAAATTTTTCAAGTTTTTTAATTTCATCATTAATTTTTTCTTGGTAATTATCTTTATCGATGGAATTTGAAAATTCTTCACTTAATGTATTGATTTTTAAATTTGAAAATCTTTCATTTAAGCCTTTTAATTTTTTATCTAATAATTCTTCTATTTCATAGTTAAATTTTAGTTTAAATTCTTTTATTTCAGGTGGAGGTTGTATAGCCAGAGTAGCTATAGTTACTTTTTCTTCTTCTTTATTATGAGAAAATTTTAAATTTTTAACCTGAGTTATTAATTCATTTATCCTTTCATTTATGGAATTCAGTTGTTCTCCCAAGACAATTAAACATATGTTCGTATAATTCTGTTGTTTAAACATGTTATTTACATGAGAAATTGTTACAGGTAGAGTATTTTCTTCCATTAATTTTTGGAAAGCTTGATAGTATCTAATCTCACTACCTTTTTCTATCTTAAATGGTTGATGAGGAGGAAAAGTAGGTTTTAAAAATTTTCCATTAATATTATATTCTCTCTGTATTACAGAAATCATACTATTAGTATATGTAATTATAAACCATGGAACAAAAGGTTTGATTGTATTTTCTTCACTGAGTTCTTTATAAAAAAATTTTTGAAACATCTTTGTATCTTGATCCTTAAAATTTTAAAAAAACCAATCTCTAAATAATTTCCATTTTTCTTGATTAAATTCTTCACTAATTATTCTTCTTGCCAATGAACCTTGGCTAAAATTTATTTTTTCTTTCTGATTCATTATATTGAAAAACCCATTACTGACTAGGTTAATTTCGGTTCATTAGGATTATATACACCCCTTACTAAATTATCAGAATTAATTCTTAATTCTTCTACCCTATTTCAGGTAATTCTTCTCTTATTTGAGAGGTAGAGGCTCTAGAAGGACTTCTAACAGTATATCCTATCGATGATATATGAAAATTTGATGATCTTAGAGACATAGATCTAGATATTCTAGGTCTAACCTTATCAAATTGTATCTGAACTGATCCTTTAGATGTTTGAATAATATCAATTAGATTGTTATCAATATATTGTTGCTTTGGAGTACAATTATTTAGTATTCAATTATCAGGAAATTCAATTTCTTCCCATTTTATTTTTCTTCTAGTAGTAATGTTTGATTTTCTAAAATTAGTTTCTATTACTATTGTTTCATTTAAGGGTTTATCTACCATTTTACACTGAGGATTTAGCGTAAATAATAGTTTATAATATATTCTATTGCAGATACAAATTACTTCTGGCCCTGGAATATAATTAAAATTAGTATATATACATAAGCATACATTCTAAAAATAAAATTCTTTAAACATGTCTGAATCTTCAAACCTTGGTTAATTTTACATATACTTCAACTGGCGAGTTTACTTAGCATAGGATCAGTACAGACCTGTGCCCTAATAACGCCTTTCAAATGGCTAATAAAACGAGCTGCCACAATTCGACCACTATGCTAATTATATGCCTATTTAGTATATAACCAGTTTAAAATTATCCAGACATAATAAAAAATCCTCTTTCCAGACTTTTTTTTAGAGTTTAAGTTTATAACCTTATCATGGTCGGATTCAATATTGATTTGATTCTTAGCCTTCCATTAGGCTAATGAATATCAAAGATAATAAGATAATTTTAAGTTTAAAATTAACAAGACTTGAATTCATACCTCTTATATGAGACACCAAGTTTTTCTTGAAAACTTCTAATCGGCAAAATTTTATTATCAGAATATTTTACAAGAAAGGGTTTTTAGAGAGAAGTTTGATCGTAAGATCAGGCACACCCTAAACTAAAGACTTGAGCTCCTTTTATAATGAGAGTCTCAAGGTACAAACAAAATATACACAGTAAATTACAATAATTAGACATCAACTATTTTTGAAATTTTCAAAAGTAGACATTATTATGTCTGCTTTAATTGAAACTTTAATTATTTTGTCTGTCCTTCGTGAGCAGACTTTTCTTTATTTATTTGTCTTTTTTCGATTTCTCCTTGGATACCAAATTCTTCAGATCTTCTAGCATTTCATCAAGATCTCCCTCTAAAATTTCTTCATCAAACTCATATGGGTCTTGTGATTCCCCGGGAAAAGTACCATCTTCTGAATTGTCATATATGTATATATATGTATTTATATATCTATATATATGTATGTATGTATATATGTATATATATATGTATATATATATATATGTATATATATATATGTATATATATATATGTATGTATATATGTATATATATATTTGTATATATATATTGATATATATATGAATGTATGTATATATGTATATATATGTATATATATATAGATATAGATATATATACATATATACATATATATAT
>BJCO01820518.1:0-10932 GCA_018326465.1 Flaveria floridana | reverse complement strand
AAACAAAGGAAAAATGATAGTAAACTAGCCTGTTACTGAGGTAACATAGAGAAAGTAGGCCTAGAGTTTGCTAGTCCATTATATGATGTGTCGGTAGATTCAACACAATAGACAAGTAGACCTCATTGGTGAAACAAATTAAAACTAAAAAGTTCAACTAGCTGCGGGCTTCCACCTTATCCCTGGTTAACACAATCAACGCATTTCCAATAAGGGGTGATGAGCAAATTAAATGCCACAAATGTGTGCAGATGACCTTATAAATGAGCAAAGCACATGGAAAATTGATAAATGCAATCAAGCTAATGACTAATGTTGTTGGTGCAAAATGTGCAAACGAAAAATGCTCAAACAAGAAGATAGGTTGTGTGCCTCTCTGCTGTGCGATGACACTGACCTGAGGATAAGCTTAACCTAAATATTCTAGAATTCATTGTTGTTTGCACCTCTCTACTGTGTGATGGCACTGACCTGAGGCTTGGCATCTCTTTGAAAGCTTTTAGAATAGTCTCTTCTTGTCCAAACCCATAGACCGCATAAAAAATCTCCTGAGGAATGTTGATTACCATATAAGCATGGGATCCACAAATGCTTGTTGAAATAACAAACCAAACTAATCATCAATGTGAGTCAAAAGTCTGTGTATGGATTTAAGTGGACAAATATACTGACAATCATCATTGCAGCAATCCTCGACAGTCAAAATCATTATGTACTTCTTACAGTTGTAGTATGATTTCCTGTTAGGGCTTTGAACTCTCAGACAAATAGGATTAGGTTAAACAAACATATGCTAAAGGGTCCCAAATGATTATATTTATGCATGTATGATTCCATAAGAGTCTTTCCAGATAAGATGTAAATGTTGGATGCTGTCCTGTTCATGTGGAGAAGTCGTTTAAGGAAATTTAAAATGTATTCTACCTACCTCAAACAAAACCACAAAAATACGTTCTGTTTTTATTTCAATTTACGTTGTTTTCTGTTTTATCTATCAATTAGGTGTAGATGTCGGACTATGTAACTAGATAAACTCTGTGAATCATAATTTAAAAGGGTCACGTCTGAGGTGACCAAACTGGTATGAGTTTAAAAGGTTCATGTCTGAGATGATCAAGTTTTAAATATTTAAAAGGGTCACGTCTGAGGTGACCGAACGATTTAAATTAAAAGGATCACGTCTGAGGTGATCAATCGGTTTTAATTTAAAAGGATAATGTCTGAGGTGATCAAAGGATTTATGTTAAAAGATCATGTCTGAGATGATCGTTGGCCATAATGTTTATTTATCAGAATTTAAAGTTGAGTGTGTGTGGAAATGGATGAAGTCAAAGTCATAAGTATGAGTCAGTCGCACGATTGGACCATAAGTATAAGAAAATCATACGAATGGACCATGACTATGAGCTAGTCACACGAATGGACCATGAGCATGGAGGGAACCATGCGATTGGATCATAAGAATGAACCAATCGTACGACTGAATGAACGAGTCTGAGTCAGTCGCACGACTGAACCCCAGTCGCATGATTGAATCGTGCGCGTGGGTCCAGTCGCATGATTGAGGCATGCGCATGGGTCCAGTCACACGACTGAACCCCAAAACAGTATAAATAGGGAGACTCAGTCGATCGTAATCCCTATCACAAATTTCTCAAAAACCGCCTATTACCCATACACCCTGCCAAAATTTCCCAAAATCTACGATTACACTACGATTTCATTACTAACAATCTAGCATTCATCTTCAGGTGCTTTGCAGATGAAATCGGGATCAAATGACAGATAAATCGAACTTAAATGGGTCAAAATTGATAAAAACAAAGAAACATGACTAAAAACCTAAAATAGGCCATTTAAATGTAAAATAAAGTTGATTTAAATGATATTAAGTGTTGTTTCGGGTCCCTGCGAACCATATGAACCTAAACACGAAGTTTAATTTAACATCTTGATGAATATTCAAATTTAAATGGTTCAAACAGTGCATGACATGAATGGACAGGCTGATGAACTTTAGTCGCTCGATTGAGCCAGTCGCATGACGCAGTCGCACGATTGAGCCAGACGTATGATTCAATCGCACGATTGAATCAATTGGTGACTCAGACGCACGACTAACTTAACCGCACTGGTATAGCATACGACTAAGTTTAGTCGCAGGCTCAATTGTATGACTGAACTTAATCGTATGGTTTAATCGTACAATTGAACCAGTCTGTCTAAATCTGTTCCAAGTTAATTGCTTATCTCTTATAAATGGAACTAATGTGTTGGTTTCTTGTATTGCAGAAAAAATGGCTGATAGATGGATGATAAGCACCAAGCATAACATATGCGCTCATCTAGACAATACATCCCGGAATGC
The DNA here is from genome assembly GCA_018326465.1 of Flaveria floridana. Taxonomy (NCBI): domain Eukaryota; kingdom Viridiplantae; phylum Streptophyta; class Magnoliopsida; order Asterales; family Asteraceae; genus Flaveria; species Flaveria floridana. The sequence continues at coordinate 8,564 of BJCO01820518.1, read as the reverse complement.
TGCTGAGTTCACCGGGATTATAGCCTTCCTACGAAGATCGAGGATCTTCAAGGCTATTTCTACTCCTTGCACTCCTTATAGGTCGATCCAGCAGGCATTCTAGGAGAATGCTGTTGTCGACCGGTCTACTGAGCCTTTCTGCATCCGGAGTTCTATCTTCGCTCAAGATATAGAGATTAGTGAAGACGACCTACGGCGAGTCTTGGAATTGGGTGATATGGAACACACCCAACCAAGCTGCATCCCCTAACGGTACGGGGATGTTTTCTCAGGATCAAGTACACTAACGACATTAATGCCGGCATGCTAAATAAGAGCAACATGTGCCCGTAATTCAACTATCTGGCACATGTGATCCTGAAATGCTTAGACTCCAAGAGAGGAGGATTTGATGAGCTATCCGACCAAATCCAGAAAAGCATACGTTGCGCTGGTGCTGAACCACCTGTTCAGTTTTTCACGCATGTTCTTCTCCTACCTGATAGAGAACGTTAAGGCTAAAGGCAAGGAAGGCTTCTGTATGTACCCACGATTCTTACAAATGATCATCGATGAGAAGTTTCCTATGCTACCAAAGGAGGAGGATGATGTTGTGACCTTAGAGGTGATGGATGATACCACCCTAGGAAGGATGAAGGTCTACCGGGGGAAGCAGGTGAAGCCCCCCCGGTGAAGAGACTCTTCGGCCATTTGGCCAATGAGGGTTATGTGGCGCCAGCTCGGAAAAAGTGGCGTCACGATGATAGTGACTTGGACGTCAAGCCTATTATGGCTCCTGCTGACAACGACGACGATGATGATGACCATGATGATGATCAAGGTGGTGGAGATACAGGCCCCAGTCAATCACGGGCCACAGACACGTCTACTATATCTCCACCACCTCCACACAATAGAACTTTTACTCCTAGTGGATCGGAGCAGGCTGCCAGCCACCTGGACTTCTTGGTTTATGAATAAGAGGAGGAGTCAGATGAGGAGCCTCTAACGAGGATAGTCGGTAGCAGTGTAGTGGCTACCGAGAGGGGCAAGGAGGCGGTTGGAGGATGCTAGGCTGGGGCTGAAGGTGCCGAGACTTCAGATCCTACTTACACACCTCCATAGCCAACTAGCGCATGGGGAGCCCAGCTTGCCAGGGTTCGAAGCTGAAAAGAATGGCCCAGCCCCACGGCAAGAAGGGCAAGAGACGGAGGATTGTGCTGATTACTTCCTCCACCACCACAGCCACCACAGCTACCACAGCCACCACCACCACTACTCATGCCACCACCACCACTACTCCTGCCACCACCACCACTACTCCTACCACCACTCCTACTACTACCATCACCACACCAACCACCACTACTACCACCATCTCAGCCACCGCTATTCCTACTACCACACGCACCATACCCACATCCATTCTATGACCATTCACAATCATCCCCACTCCCACATACACATCATTCACCACCACATCTACCATGCCCCAAACAGGCCCTTCCATATCGTCGATCCCGCCAGAGGGATCTCCTCTCCCCACTGTTAGGCTAGAGGAGCAGCTGACTAGCCTCAACCGTCTGGTTCTCAAACTACTCGCTGCTGATGATATCCGAGCGAACGAGATGAACCAGTTAATGGTAGTCAACGCTGCATAAAGCAAGCAGATTGCCCTGTTGATAGAGAGGGATGCAGCTTTGAGTCAACAGATTCCCCATCTGACTGAGAGAGATGCTACCTACGAGAGAGCCTTGGCTAGAGCTCATAGTGCACTGACACCACAGAATGAGCTGTTGATGGCCTCGGTCAATAGGATAGAGGAGGTCAAGAAGAAGAACAAAAAGCTTCTTCCCAGACTCAAAAGGACTAAGGGTGAGCCTCTAAAGATCAAGGGTGACACTAGTGACGGAGATGATGATGATGATGATGATTCATCCGGTGATGACGGAGATGATGATGATGATGATTCATTCGATGATGAATCAGATGATGATGATGATGAAGTGGATGAGGCTGAAGGTAGTGGAAAGGACAAAGATGGGGGAGATGATGATGAGCCAGAGCATGAAGGTGATGCATCTGCATCAGCCTCAAATCTATCGGCTCGGGAGAGGCGCACCAAAAGGAATCAAGATCCGCGACCCTCCACCTTAGCTCCCCAAGCTGAAGCGTCGAGCTCCCAAGGCAAAAGTAATTACTAAATTTCTCTGTATTTGAAAATACTTTTGTACTTGAATTACTTATTACACTAATGTAATTAATTTTTAATCAATGTTTAATTATCCTAATTACTAATGTGTGTGACATTGTGTTTTAAATGTTTTATCAAACAGATGAAGCTGAAAAAGCAGACGACTATGACGTCGCACCCCTTCAGCAAATCAAGACTCAGCTAACAATGATTATTGATTTGCAAGGGATCGTGTGACAATCTGTGAGCTACATACCCGAAGAGGGAGAGATCAGTCATGATCTCACAGACGAGCAGCTGGCCGAGATGTTTATACTCAACCCGGATGAGTTAGTCAAGGATGCTCCCAAGGTTGATGTCATAAGTGATAAAGAGCTGCAGGGCGTCGATGAGATTGATATCAAGGATATCACTACACAAGAGTAGCCATAGTACACTGACCAACAGGGAAATGTTATCCTTAATTTGGGTGAAACATTTAGCAGTGATACGTTTGGAGCTCTTGATGCTAAAGAGAAGGAGAAGGAGAAAGAAGAAGGAAAAGCCCAAGCCTCAGACATTGATGTCGATATCAAGAAGGCTGAGTGGATTGTGTGCCTAGAAGAAATGAGAGCCCAGCGACAACCGCCAAAGTCTAACGCCTATACCAAACTCTACAGAGTTAAGAAGCATCAGAAGGTGTCTGGCAAGATTGTTAGCTGGGCGTATTTTGAGGACTTGGATGTCTACGCCATAAAAAGGGAGAAGGGGATAGAGTACTTCAGATTCCCGCATAATCTGAAGACTCTTCTCGGTTTTGAGTTAAACAGGCTTGCCTGTTTAGACCTTTTGTACGCCAACCCCAGAAAAATATTGGGGTGGTTTGAGACGGCGTTAAAGAGAGAATACCACACCAGGTGGGTCAATTTCAGGCCTCAACTGCCTAAACGGTTCATCCATAAGACCGAAGTTGATCCTCACACCAGAAAGCCTAAAGTAGTGCTGAAGTTGAGTCCTCCGCGCACAATGTCAAAGATCCCATTATGGGAAATGCCTCAGGACTTCACTCCACACTTCAAATGGTGGTATTACGACTGGCGGACGGGAGAAGCAGTCATAGTTTTGCACAAAAAAAGCAAGATCGAGACTATCAGGGTATTTGACCCAATATGGCTAACCAACTTGTCGGCTGTTCTACACACTCTACAAGTTGCCACTATTCTATGACTCACAAGACATTGTACAAGCTCTTCAATTCCAACATGTCATACGACTCTGCTTCGCGTTTGAGATTCACGCGGGAGTCACAAGAGAAGAGAAGTATAAGAAGTTTCAGGAGCATATGAAGACTGTTAGACATTTGCTAAACTAGGTCCAAGGAGGAGTTTGTTGATACATATTCATGTACCTAGTTTATGTTCTAAAATGTAAAAGTCTTTCATGTCTTACACATGTGTAATCAAATGTAATAAAGTGATTGATTATATATAAAATGTATTGTGATGGTTATATGTGATTGATTATGTCATGTCATATTTATATTGATTGTGATTCACATATATGAACTAACTATATAGGTTTGATGTTGGTATTATATAGTTCTAAGTCAATAAGAACTTAGAAATGTGTTTAACTTAGTCGTATGGACATTCATGCTAATGGACCATACTTATGGCCCATATGCATGAATGAACTATGCTGATGGACCAGTCGCATGACTGAACCAGGTGACTGGATCAGTCATATGATTGAGACATAAGATTGGTTCAATCACACGACTGATCTTTTAGTCGTGCATATGAGTCAATCGCATGCTTCAATCGCACGACTGAACCATGTTAATGGTTCAGTCTTACGAATGAACACTTATAACCTATAAATATCACATAATTCGTGGAAAAATGTAACACTTCGAATTACTTCATAATACTTCGTACTCTATCCATCCAGAGCGTCCCAAGTCGCAAATCCAAGTTCATAGATCGTTCCTGATCGATTTCAATCCATTCTTAACGTTTGATTCATCGTATGATTGATCGGCTTATTCGTTCTCACTGATTGGATCTCCAATCAAATAGAATTCCGCGCTATTTGATCTGGTTTCGTGCAGAATCCGTTAGTACTCCATACGTTCACGGTCCTAACAAAGCAAACTCCTTGATGTGTAAAGGACTACCTTTGGAAGTTCTAGCAAGGCTTGATGAATATCAGACTAGATATACAATGTACAAAGCCTTAAAAACCATCTGTGAAGGAGGAAAAGATATTCAAAACCTCAAGAAACAAAAGTTGAAAAGGCAGTTAGAACTGTTACAATATTTGTCTAGTAAAACAGTAAACCAAATGATGAACAGATTTGTTCAGCTTACAACTGACATGTCAACAGTTGGCTACAAGCCTGATCTTAAAGATCTAAATCTCAGACTACTTAATGATTTACCCTCATCTTGGACACAAACAGTGACATTGTTAAAGCATACTAAAAAGTTTCCTATAGATTTAGATCTTCTGATTGCCAAAATAGAGTCTGTTGAAATTGATGAAAGCTCAAGGAACAATGATAGAGCAGCATCAATGTCACGGTATCAGTTGTTGCATCTCCTACAAACTCTGTTGAAAACGCATTCATGTCAAAGAGTGAGAATGTTCCAGAAGAAGATGGAGACTTATTTGTTGGAGCAGGATTCTTCACTGATTCATCATTCACAAGTGTTCCTGCTTATACAACACAGTTTCATCCTCAATCTCCTCCTAAACCTCAAAGATCAAATGTTCAAACAGAGACTCCATCAACTAACTCTGCTAAATCTAGCAAAGTTAAAGATGTTATAAACATCCTATTAGAGGAGGAAGAGTCTAAAACTACTTTCAATGCATTCATGGCTAGTTTTCAAGCATATTAAGGTAGCCATTTAACTCAGTTAAACCTTGTTTGGCAGGATTTGTTTGATATGGACCCTTAAGATGTTGAAGAGATGGATCTGAATTGGCAGATAGTGATGATTGCCTACAAAACACAAAAACACTCATATGTCAACAAAAAGTACAAGCCTAGTGCTAACAAAACTGTTGGTTTTGACAAGTCAAAGTCAAGGTGTTTTAACTGCAACAGCTATGGACATTTCTCCAGAGAATGCAAAGCTCCAAGGAATAATGGAGGAAATGCTTAATCATGTTTTGGCAATCAAAGGTTTTAATCAGCTCAGAAGACTTTCCAAAATCCTTATCAGTCTTCTTATGCCTGAGCTTAAAGATGAATCAAAATCATCTGATGAGCCCAAGAAAGCTCTTGTAGTCAACATTAAAGATGGTTATGATTGGAGTGTATATGCTGAACAATTCACTAATGATCTAACCTCAAGTTTATTTCTTGTTGTAGAAATTCAGGGGGAGGACTGGTCAGAGAACAGTGATCCAGAAGTGGAAGGTGAGAATGAAAAAGATGACTACGATTGGAGTGACAAATCTGATCCTAAGGAGGATACAGATGAAGTAGGTCTAATGGCACAATCTGATCAACCCAAGGTTGACACTTCATCCTCAAACTCTGAAACCTCATCTCCAAAATTTCCTAAAATACCATCTGAAGTGAGAGAGAAACTGTGCACTAAATCATGCTTCAAACATGTTGAATACTATCGAAGCTATTCATATAAAATCTATGAGAAATTGAAACAAGAAGAGTCAATGCATAACAAATTAAAATCTAACCATAAAACAGTAGATCAAAAGATCATTTCTCTTCAAACATCATGGAACAAAACGATAAAAGAATTAGTAATTGTGTCTAAACAATTGTAAGAGATGATGAAAATCTTGAATACGAGAAGATAGCACATGCTGCTACTCAAATGGATCTTGCTAAAGTTAAAAGTTCAAAAATGATAGTTGAAAAACTAGTGAGTGAGAGAAAAGATAAACAGAAAGCAGGACTAGGATTCACTCATGAACCTATGCCTAAATCAATAATAAATACTTTACGAGAGAACTTTAATACACATGATCATTCTCCTGAGAATAAGGCTAAACTCAAAGCTTTTCAGAACAAAAACAAGAATTCTGAATGTGAAGAAGAAAAAGATATGTAAAAGTTTTTGTTGAAAATGATCAAGAAAATATTAAAAATGGTCATCCAATCAAGATAAAATCTTATGAACATAAACAGACAAATCAAAACACTTCTGAACAAATGCATTCTGTATCGGAAGAAGCGAAACTTAAAAGCAAAGATAAAGCTAACATCAGGAAGGAACATCAGAAGATTCAAACTCTGTTAATTTAAAATAGAAAGATAATGAAAAAGAATCTTCACCTGAAGATGTTCAATCTGAAAGTAAACCAAGTTCTTCTAAAGCAAAGAATCAAAGAAGAAGAAAGAAATCATCTAAAACCAAAACTGAACAAAACAAAAGTTTAGGAAATCCAATCAAAACAACAAAATAAGCAACTAAACTCAAACCTATAAATTTTGTGTCAGCTGTTTTGTTAAATATGAACTCTCTTCAACAAAACAAGATAAGTCCTAAGAACAAATCTCACTCTGATCTGAAAACGGGTTCAGATTCTAAGACTTCCGCTGTTACAAAAAGATTTGTTCCTAAGGAATTAAAGAAGGAAGTTCATGAACAGAAGATGAAAAGTAATTTGTCAAAGAAGAAAATGTCAACTCAAAAGAAAAAATTGACAACTCAAAAACAACAACTTAACTTTTTGACGCCAAAATATAAAAATGAATCAAATACAGCGTCAACATCAAAAGTTAACAAGCAGTTTTTTAAATCTGCACAAAGGTACTGTGAAATATATGATATGAAAAATCACAATACTGTTGAGTGCTATTTCAATAAGTACTTTCATATATGTGACATGAGAAATCATTATACAGCAGATTATTATTTTAACAAAGACTGTACTTATTATGATGAGAAAACTCACAATACTGAGAATTGTTATTTTAGAAAGATCTCACCTAATAGAGGATTTGCCAATTCAAACATGAGCAAAGGTTATGTTAATCCTAAGTATATGAGAAATCAAATTGATGGATTTCAACAATTAACTATCCAACCCTTTTTAGGTCTGAGATCTTTTTAAAAGAACAATTTGAGGCCAAAACAAATACTGAAAGGACAATTCATACAAAGATCTGTAAGAATGAATAATAAAAATGCTAGTAATGAATACTTTTCAACATTTGATCACTCAAATGGTATGAATGTTCACAAAAACAATCCACAACAATTTCATAACAGGATTGGTAAATTTATTAAGAATAAACCTGATTTGAATAATCTTCATTCAAATAATTTACCATTGTTGATAAATATGGAAAACCCAAGACCATCTCAGCTTGGGTAGATATCTCAACTTAATTTTCTTGTTATGCAGGTGCGGCCGAGAAGACCACTCAATACATGGTATATGGATAGCGGGTGTAGCCGGCACATGACATGCAATCCTGCCTTGTTACAAGACTTTAAGTTAAAGGATGGAACGCATGTCTCCTTTGGTGGTGATGCGGGTGGCAAAATAACAGGAGAAGGAACAGTATCAAATAGGATAATAAGCTTTGACAAAGTCAACTTCTGTTCACAGTTGAACTTTAATCTTTTAAGCGTATCCCAAATATGTGATAAATCATATTCTGTTCTATTTGATGATTCTTTTTGTTATGTTTTGAAGCCAGTTTTTTAGATAAGCAGGTAATTGTTAAAGCTGAAAGGGATAGAGATGTATACAAGCTGGATATGTCTCAAATTGATCCTTCAACAGAAACAACTTGCCTAATTGCTAAAGCATCAAATGATGAAAGCCAGCTTTGGCATAGACGTCTCGGACATTCAAATTTCAAGAACATGAACAAGCTTGTAGCAGGAAATCATGTCATTGTACTTCCATCCAAGAAGTTTGCAACAACTGTGATAGGATCAATTTGAGCAGTCTGTAACAAATTATATGAACAATTCAAAGAAATACAAACACTTGTAATCAAATCAATCAATATCAACAAAATTCAGAATTCATTGATATCAAAGACGATTACAAGAGTTAGAAAGCAGTTCATGCAAAAACTTAACAATCTACTCTAAGACTATGCTATTTATACTAGAAACTAAGGAACTAAAATTTACAAAACTAGTCCCTATACTAGTATAAAATACAAAACTAGACAATAAAGACTAAATGTTAATCTTCTAAGGGATCTAACAATACTCCCCCTAAGATTTACATTTGTCTTCAGTCTTCAGTTCAGCTCCATCGTTGCTTTTCTTCTTGATCTTTGTCTTTGACTTCATCTTTCATTCTTCTCTGCATCCTTGCTATCTCTTTTCTTCTATCTTCAGTCTTCTTTCATCTTTAATCTGCAAAGAAATCTTCAGGTTCTTCTTTCACTTTGAACATCGGCTTCTTT